>JAWHQI010000906.1:22500-47500 GCA_033032865.1 Dactylorhiza incarnata | reverse complement strand
GTCTGTTTGACGTAACTCCTTTTCTAGCTTAAGGCCTAAATATTCTAATTAGACCTTCTCCTATAAAAGGCCCTCTCTCTTAAGATTTTAAAAGATAATAATTATTCTTTTGAGAATTGTTCATGACCTAAATTCTCTCCTGAATCGAAAAGAACGTGAAAAGCGCCGCTCGCCGTCGCCTACGATTGGAGATCGTTCTTCTCTTTGGAGTTGTCGATTTCTTTCAAGAAGGGTTCGATTGATCCATACTCAGGTTCTACAATCTCTATTGGATCGTTTCGGATTGCCAAAGTCAGATTTGAAGGATCGTTGTTCTTCCTCATCGTTCTCAAAAGCCTTTCAAGAAGAAGGAAGAAAACCCCTCTGTTATTCAGATTTGGTTTAGTATTGTTCAAACCCTTTTCAATCTTTTGTAGGAGTTGTTTTCTCCGAGTTGTAGGAGTTGTTATCTCCGAGTTGTAGGAGAGGTTGTTCTCCGAGTTGTAGGAGAAGTTTTCTCCGAGTTGTAAGAGAGGTTCTCTCTGAGTTTGTAGGAGTTTGACTCCGAGACAGTAGGATCGTTCTTGATCCGAGATTTAGTGAAGTAGTCATTTCTAGCGGTGGTGCTAGATTGGCGAGGCCGGCAAGTGGAGTACCCAAGTACGGGGAACCACTATAAATTCCTGGTGTTATCTGTGGCTGTGATTAATTTTATGTGCTGTGCTTTACGTTTATCTTTAATTCCGCAAAAGACGTAGAGATCACCTATTCCCCCCCCCCCCCCCCCCCTAGGTGATTTAGGTAGGCAACTAGATACTTCAATTGGTATCAGAGGGTCGCTGTTCGTTGCTAGGTTAACACCTTGAACAGGATCCATTCTTCTAGTTGCTAGCAAGCCATGGATAGAGTCAAGGAATCCTCTCTGAAATTGCCCATCTGCACTAAGGCCAACTTTCCTATGTGGAAGGAAAGAGTCCGTTTTTATATGGAAGCTGCAGATCCCAGAATCTTCCAAGTCGTGGAAGAAGGTCCTCATGTGCCAATGACCACTTCGTCAACAAATCCTACTTTCAGATACCTAAGAAAATGATGGATTTGACTAAGGATGAGATAGCTCTTGTTGCTCTTGACAAGAAGGCTAAAAACATAATTGCAAGTGCAGTGGACGATTCCATGTTGCAAAACTTAATCCACTGCAAATCAGCCAAAGAAATGTGGACATCCTTAATCGTTCTAATGGAAGGTACTGACGAGGTAAGAGAAGATAGAAGGTCTCTACTCAATCAAGAGTACGAGGCGTTCAAGCAGAATAAGAAGGAGTGCATTGCTGATGCGTACGAAAGATTCTTCAAGATAGTCAATGGTTTGAGGAACTACGACAGGGAGTTCACAAACGGTGAACTAAATGACAAATTCTTGCGTTCCCTAACGAAAGACTGGGATAGCAAAATTGTTGCTATTAGAGAGTTTGGAAAGCTGCCAAGTCTAGAACCTCAAAATCTGTTCGGGAAGCTGTTGTCTCATGAATTACAAATGAACATCCGAAAGTCTGAAGAGGATGTAAATCGAGCTTCAAGCAAAGAAAGAACCTTAGCTTTGAAGGCAGAGAATTCAAAGAAGAGCAAAGCAGTGATACCGATCAGAGAAAAGGAATCTGATATTGAAGAAGAATCGGAAGCCAGCTCCTCCTGTTCCGAACTGTCTGATGGGGAGTTCTCTTTAATCTCCCGTCAGTTTAAGAAACTGCTGAACAAGCGGAGGCACATGAACAACAAACCGTCTTCCTCGGATCATAAATATTCTCGTCGTGATGGCGAATATCATAGGAAGGGCTCAAGCAATAATGACAGGTATAAATCCAAACAGAACAAACATATTTCTTCTGACATTATTTGCTACTGTTGTAATAAGGCAGGGCACATGATTGCTGAGTGTCCCTATAAGAAGAAAGAAGGTGGAAGAAAAGAAGACAAGAAATCCACTCATGGAAAGAAGAAATCAGATAGAAGCTTCGTCGCTAAGAAAGCCAAAACTCTGAGCGACAGTGACTCCGATTGTGAAATTTTTTCCGGACCTTGTGAGAGCAAGCAGGAATAACAACTAGAGTTACAAGCCAAAACAACCAGAAACAATTTGGGGCAAACAATTGATCTTTATTGATTTTTTAACTTCAGTTACAGGGCAAGACATGCTTGACGAGACATGATTTCGTCAGCACAACACTCCAGAACCAATACAGAGAAGAATACTGAAAGACTTCAGACCGCACAACCCGCGCGACCTCTCTTGCACAGACCGCGCGAACTCCCTTGCGATCTTCTCCTGTTGCGAGACCGCAACACCCTGCCGACCTCAGACCACCACCAAACCGCTGCACAGACCGCTCCCTTCTTTCGACCTCCTGATCTTCCCAAACTCCAGCAACACAACTCCAAGCCGCAGACTGCCCAAACACTTTCAGAGGAAGAGGTGATCGCTGCTGCCCGCACTATCCGCAGAAGCTGCACAAGAAGAATTCGATCAGAGACCGCCCGGTCAGAAAACACAGACCGCAAGAAAGACGCGAACTCAGCTTACACTTGGTGTGTTCTAGTTGTTGCAACGGTGGCTCCCTATTTATAGGCGTGAGACCTGATCCAGTCACCACCCTATGAGATAGAGTCACCACCCATCAGATCGCGCGACCTTACCGGTCAACCCGCGCGATCACTGCAACCCTCCTGCTTCATTTTGGTGAGCGCCGACTTCACTCCAGACCGCGGGAGATCGCAACTCCCTTAGTCTGAACACGACTCCACACGGAGATCGCCAGACCGCATAGAAGTCACCCACCACCTGTGTTCGCCTGAGACCGCAAACACAGCCAGCTCGCCCTCCTGGTCTCCTCCTGAGACCGCGAACTGAGACCGCGCGACTAAGAATGACTTAGTCCGCGAACTCCTTCAGAACCCTCTGGAAAGCCACCAGACCGGATTCAAGAGCCAACCCGTGCGGTCACGCCAGACCGGCATGTCCTTGAAGAGAACAACTTGTCACGCGGTCAGAGACAGACCGCGCGACCCTGAGGAAGATCACCCGTCATGCGGTCACAGCCAGACCGCACGACCTCCTCCTCCAGCAGCCCTTGGACCAGACCAGCGGTCAACCCTGGAAGCCGCAGCTGACCAATAGAACAGATCGCCATTGTCAGACCGCCAGACCGTGCGGTCACGCCAGACCGCCCGGTCTCTTCCCAGACCGCCCAGGTCCAAAAGCCTCCTCCACTTCCACTTCAATAATTTCAACACTCCCCCTTGAAGTGGGAAGTGGAAACTAGCCCAAGTAGCTCCCTTAGCCGTGTGAACGGCCCCTTTGCCAGCGCCTTTGTGAAGATGTCTGCGACATTGTCCGCACTCCGCACATGCCCGACCGAAAGAGATCCCTCCAGCACCTTCTCCCGTATGAAGTGATGCTCGATCTCGATGTGCTTGGTCCTCGCGTGACAAACTGGATTGGTTACCAGTTTGAGAGCACTCTCGTTGTCACCGCGTAGCAGAGTCGGCTCCCGAACCTCCTTATGGACGTCTCCCACCAACCTCCTAAGCCAGATGGCTTCTTGAGCTGCCAAAGCCGAAGCCTTGTATTCCGCTTCCGTGGTAGAGACTGACACGGAATCTTGTTTCTTGCTGCACCATGAAATAGCTGTGGGGCCCGCCATGAAGACGAATCCAGACGTCGACTTCCGATCATCCGAATCTCCCCCGTAGTCAGCATCCATGAACCCGTGCACCTTGAAGTCCGCATCCCTCCGGTACAGGAGACCCATGTCCGAGGTCGCCTTGACATACTTCAGAATGTTCTTGGCCGCTAGCAGATGAGGTACCCGTGGCTCCGCCATATATCGACTCACTCTGCCAACTGCATATGCAATATCCGGCCTCGTGATCGTCAGATAAATCAAGCTCCCAACTAGAGCTCGGAACACCAACGGATCTTGCATGATCCTCCCCTCATCCTTCCGAAGCTTCATAGCTTTATCCAGAGGTGTGGAAGTGCACTTCCCTTCCTTCATGCCGAATCGCTCCACGATTCGCTCCGCATAGCCGGCCTGGGTCACCAGCACTCCACCTTCCTTCCTCTGCACCTCAAGTCCAAGGAAATGGTGAAGCTCACCTAAGTCCTTCATCTCGAACCTGATAGACAGCTCGGCCCGAAGCTGTGCTACCTCCTCCTTCGAGTTCCCCGTCACGATCATATCGTCGACGTAGAGCAGCACGATGACTTGAAGCTCCCCACTCTTCTTGACGAACAAGCTTGAGTCTGAGTCTGAAGCAACAAATCCACAGAATAGGAGATATTCTGCGATCTTCCCGTACCACGCCCTCGGCGCTTGCTTCAACCCATACAGGGCCTTCTTCAGCTTGCAGACATGCTCCGGAAAATCTTCAGACACAAAACCTGGTGGCTGAACCATGAAGATGTCCTTGTCAATCTCGCCGTACAAGAAAGCGTTCTTGACGTCGAGCTGCCAAATTTTCCATCCACTGAACGCTGCCAAGGCAATGATGAACCGAACTGAAGTCATTTTTGCCACCGGACTGAATGTCTCATCATAGTCTTCACCGTATTGCTGCGAGAACCCCCGAGCTACAAGACGAGCCTTGTAACGCTCGATACTGCCGTCTGCTTTCTTCTTCAGCTTGTAGACCCACTTGCATGTTACAGGAGCGATGCCCTTCGGCTTGGGTACAAGAGACCAGGTCTCATTCTTCTCGAGAGCTGCCATCTCTTCTTGCATCGCAACATCCCACTCCTTCATGCCTTGGGCCTTCTCAAAGCTAGACGGCTCCCTCTCATCCAAGGGACCAGCAAAGAAACATGAGACAAAGCTCACTGCGTTTCCTCCTGTATAGCGATCAGGGGCGATGATCGCTCGCTTCGACCTCCTCAGCTCCTTCCCCTGAACCGCATTATCTCTAGCTGCTTCTTCCCTAGCTCCACTTCCAGACGTGTTAGGAGCATTGCTCCCCCTGCTCCCTGAACCAGAAGCCCCCGTCTCGGAACTAGAAGGAGATGGACCACCTGGTGACACAGGTAGCTCCACCTGAAGATTTTCCACAGCTTTCTCCGGCACTTCCACCCTGCTTTCTGGTAGCTCCACACCAGAAGACCCCTTGTAAGATGTCACCTCATCGAACACGACGTCGCGAGATACAACAAATCTCCGCGTCTCCGGGTCCATGCACTTCCACCCTTTCTTCCTCTCATCGTATCCCACAAAGACTAGCTTCCTAGCCTTCGCTTCTAGCTTTGTCCGAAGAGCATCAGGGATGTGCACGTAACAAGTGGAACCGAACACCCGAAGGTGTGCCACGCTTGGCTTCTCCTTGAACATCATCTCATGCGGGGTCAACATGTTGATGGGGCTCAGAGGCATCCTGTTGATGACGTAAGCAGCACAAGACATTCCCTCCGCCCAGAAGGACTTTGGGATACTCTTAGCATGCAGCCAACACTTGCAGGTCTCCGTCAGATGACGGATCTTCCGCTCTGCAACACCGTTCTGCTGTGGAGTATATGCACAAGTAAGCTCCCTCCGGATGCCTGCCTTCCTGCAAAAACTGGAGAACTCAGCAGAGGTGAACTCTCCTCCGTTGTCCGTCCTCAGCTTCTTGATCCGCAGATTCAGCCGACCTTCCACGAGCTCCTTGAACTCCACAAACTTGGCAAACGCTTCCGCCTTCTCCTTCAGGAAATATACCCAGACATATCTGGTGTAATCATCGATCAACACCAGCATATACCTGCTGCCTCCGAGGCTTGGGGTAGCAGTAGGTCCCATCAAGTCACCGTGGATGCACTCCAACGGCACACTACTCCTTGTCTGCGACTTGTCAAACGGTAGTCGATGAGACTTGCCGAACTGACATCCCGCGCAAACATGACCTTCTCCGTAGGAAGATAGACTTGGCAGGCCCTTGACCAGACCTCTCACCGCCATAGCTTTCAGCTTGTCCATCCCTACGTGCCCCAACCTCTCATGCCATATAACGGCACCATCATTCGTCTTCATCTTGTCGACGTAGGAACTTGTTGATAAAACAAACAAGTCCTTTGCCCGTCTCCCGACATGGACGACCTCGGCCTTTACGGCCTCTACATTTCGCAGAAATTTCACTTCTGTCGGGCCGAACAGAACGTGATACCCAGCGTCAACAGCGTTGGTTACTGAGAAGAGGTTTTTCTTCATCCCGGGCACATGATAGACACTCTTCAAGGTAAGTGGCCCTCTATCACTGCCCAAAGAAACAACCCCCACCTTCTCGACTGGATGCACAGTATTATCAGCGGTGATGATAGCATTGTTACCTGTATAGGGTTGTGCTGATGAAAGCTTCGACTCATCTCCGGTGAGGTGATGACCACACCCCGAGTCCACGATCCAGTCCTCTTGATAGTTGATAGTAGCCGAGGCTTCAACCGAAGCCGAGAAGGCTCCTCCCCATCCTCCATCAATGTGCCTGGCCTCCACTTCCACCTTTCCAGCAACATGCCCCGATTGAGTAACAACTGGGCATTCCTTCTTGAAGTGCCCAATCTTCCCGCACTTGAAGCATCTCGGACCTTCCCCCTTCTTCTTCCCGTCAGCCTTGGGAGCATACCCCCTTTCCTGCTGTCCAGAAGTTGAAGGCCCATAGCCTCCCGCGATCTTTTTCTTCTTCTCCCACTTCTTCTTTTTCCCTGAGAAGAGCACCTCGCCGTCTCCCCCAGTCACTGACACTCCCGCCATCTGCCTTGCCAGACTTTCCTGCGAAGCTAGCAGATTCTCCAGCTCTAGCAGAGACGGCTGATTTGCCCATCCCTGCACTGACGTCACAAAGGCAACATATTCCTTCCGCAGGCCGCGGATGATGTGCCTCTTCAGCTTCGCCTCAGAGATAGGCTCATCAGGATCCAGTGCTGATATCTCAGCGCAGAGGTTCTTCATCTTCAGAAAGAAGTTTGAGATAGAAAGATCACCCTGAGCCGACCTTGCCAGCTCATTCTCCAAGAACTGCAGCCTCGCCACATTCTTCTTGTTAAACAGCCCATCCAGGGCTCTCCAGATTTCGGCAGCTGATCCACACCCTAAGATGTGATCAAATAGTTCCGGTGAAATGGCACACTTCAAGGTGAACTCGGCTTTAGCATTGGTCTTTCTCCACGCCCTCACAGCCGGACCATTATCACCTGCTTCCGTTGCCTTCACCTCTTCAGTTGCATCTCCTCCAACAACCTCCCAGAGGTCCTCCCCTAGAAGATAGCTCTGCATACATGACCTCCACTTCTTAAAGTTGGTCGAAGTAAGCATATCAATCCCAAGACCTCTTGCAAATCCGCCTTCCATTGTTTTCCCTCTGGTTCCTTCTTCACAAAGGCGATGGCTACTCTAAGTTATTCACTGCTCTAACCACTCCAACCTGCCTCTGATACCATGTGAAATTTTTTCCGGACCTTGTGAGAGCAAGCAGGAATAACAACTAGAGTTACAAGCCAAAACAACCAGAAACAATTTGGGGCAAACAATTGATCTTTATTGATTTTTTAACTTCAGTTACAGGGCAAGACATGCTTGACGAGACATGATTTCGTCAGCACAACACTCCAGAACCAATACAGAGAAGAATACTGAAAGACTTCAGACCGCACAACCCGCGCGACCTCTCTTGCACAGACCGCGCGAACTCCCTTGCGATCTTCTCCTATTGCTAGACCGCAACACCCTGCCGACCTCAGACCACCACCAAACCGCTGCACAGACCGCTCCCTTCTTTCGACCTCCTGATCTTCCCAAACTCCAGCAACACAACTCCAAGCCGCAGACTGCCCGAACACTTTCAGAGGAAGAGGTGATCGCTGCTGCCCGCACTATCCGCAGAAGCTGCACAAGAAGAATTCGATCAGAGACCGCCCGGTCAGAAAACACAGACCGCAAGAAAGACGCGAACTCAACTTACACTTGGTGTGTTCTAGTTGTTGCAACAGTGGCTCCCTATTTATAGGCGTGAGACCTGATCCAGTCACCACCCTATGAGATAGAGTTACCACCCATCAGATCGCGCGACCTTACCGGTCAACCCGCGCGATCACTGCAACCCTCCTGCTTCATTTTGGTGAGCGCCGACTTCACTCCAGACCGCGGGAGATCGCAACTCCCTTAGTCTGAACACGACTCCACACGGAGATCGCCAGACCGCCTAGAAGTCACCCACCACCTGTGTTCGCCTGAGACCGCAAACACAGCCAGCTCGCCCTCCTGGTCTCCTCCTGAGACCGCGAACTGAGACCGCGCGACTAAGAATGACTTAGTCCGCGAACTCCTTCAGAACCCTCTGGAAAGCCACCAGACCGGATTCAAGAGCCAACCCGTGCGGTCACGCCAGACCGGCATGTCCTTGAAGAGAACAACTTGTCACGCGGTCAGAGACAGACCGCGCGACCCTGAGGAAGATCACCCGTCATGCGGTCACATCCAGACCGCACGACCTCCTCCTCCAGCAGCCCTTGGACCAGACCAGCGGTCAACCCTGGAAGCCGCAGCTGACCAATAGAACAGATCGCCATTGTCAGACCGCCAGACCGTGCGGTCACGCCAGACCGCCCGGTCTCTTCCCAGACCGCCCAGGTCCAAAAGCCTCCTCCACTTCCACTTCAATAATTTCAACACCGATGAGTCAAGTGATGAAGAAGAAGCTTACTTCGGTCTGATGGCTATGTCTGATGATGAAGAAGCACCCCCGTACACCGGAAAGGTAAATGATCACACTATCCTATCTGATTCCGATTATGCTTCGGCTGAACAAAAGGATAACCTCTCAGACGATGAATCTGAGCTCATGTCTCAATATACCAAAATGCTCCAAAGCTTTGACAAGTGCCGAAAGGTTGTCAAAACTCAGGGTAAGGAGATCTTGGCTCTCAAGGAGGTGGAATCTAACTTGAGAAAAGAAGTTGAAGAACTTTCTTCTCTCAAAGAGGAAGTCCAAGCCTTGAAAGACAAGATCAAAAGCTCGGAAGAGACTCTTGCCTTGAGAGACAATTCGATAAAAGTCTTGGAAGAACAGCTTGCGGCTGAGAAGAAGTTGGTTGAAACATTCTCTCAACCTAAAACTGTTCTGCCGATTATTGGTACTTTTACCACTAACGCTAAAGGAAGCACGAGCAATTCTTCAAAAAATACAATTGCTAAGAAGAATGGCTTGGTTGCTAAGAAAGCTACCGCCAAAGAAAAAGGGAAAGCTCTTCAAGAGCATGTAGCATTCAAGAGAGTTATATTTCCTACGAATGCTTATGATTTGGAGAGTTCCTATGGTCATTTCACACGACCAATTCCTTTTTCATCTGTGAATGATCATAAGGATTGGGCTCCTCCCCGAAACTTTGGTGATAGTGCTTTCCAAGCACCTTATCAAGAGATTAATCGGAAAGGGTACGGTCCATTTGTTCATGGTCCGAGTACTAAGAAAGCACCAAAAGTGAATGTTGTTGCACCAAAGCCGAAAAAGGCAATACCACCTTGTGTGTGTTGCCCCCATGAGGCATCCTCAACAAAAAGGGCTGCTCCTGCAAGAGCTAACGTTCAAAAAGTTAAGCAGGAAAGTGTAAAAAGAAGGTACAACAGATTCAACTGTTGGTGCTGCGGTAAAATTGGTCACTTTGCCGTGGATTGTTGGTTCAATGTTTCTTATGCTTATAGACCACAAGTTAACATTACAAGGAAGACCACTCGCAATGTTAACTTTCAATGTGGATCTCAACTAACAAGGGACCAAGGACCCAAATCTGTTTGGGTTCCTAAGGCGAAATGATCTGTTTCTGCAGGTATGTCCAAAGGCCAACAAGAATACTATCTGGTATTTGGACAGTGGATGCTCTCGGCATATGACCGGGACAAGAAGCCTTTTGCAAAACTTCATTCCAGTTGCAAACGGTCCAAAAGTTATTTTTGGCGGGTCAGACAGAGGAATAACTAAAGGCTATGGTATGATTTCTAATGGAAATGTATCTTTTTCCGATGTGGCTTATGTGGAAGGATTAGAACATAATCTGATAAGTATAAGCCAACTCTGCGATAAAGGATACATAGTCGATTTTCGTAAAGATAAGTGTCTGATAAAGTCGGCAGAGAATTCTGAAACGATTTTATCAGGGACTCGCTGTAAGAATATCTTTTGCTTAAACTTTCTTTGTTTATCTTCTTTTACACCAGTGTGTCTATTAGCCAAAGATAGTGCATCTCTTGTTGATCAATGGCACAAGAGATTAGCACATATAAATCTCAAAACTATTAATAAATTGTTTTCTCAAAACTTAGTGCGAGATGCACCAGATGTTAAGTGCATTAAAGATAGACCTTGTCATGCATGTGTAAAAGGCAAGCAAACAAGAGCTACCTTTAAGAGCATTATTGGCAAAGATTCAAACAGGTGTTTATACCTGCTTCATATGGACTTGTTTGGTCCGTTGCAAATTAGAAGCTTAGGAGGAAAGTCTTTTACATTGGTTGTTGTGGATGATTACTCACGTTTTGCATGGGTATTCTTTCTAAAACACAAGTCAGATACTTTCGACACTTTCACTAATTTTGTCAGGCAAGTCCAGAATGAATTTAACTGTTCAGTGGTCAAAATCAGAAGTGACCATGGTACAGAATTTGAATCTGGAGCCATGACAGAATTCTGTGAAAGCCTTGGTATCTTTCATGAGTTTTCCTCTCCTCGAACTCCACAGCAAAATGGAGTAGCTGAGAGAAAGAATAGAACACTTATTGAGGCTTGCAGAACCATGTTGAGTGACTCTTCACTACCTGAATATTTCTGGGCTGAAGCTGTCAATACTGCATGCCATGTGCAAAACCGAGCGCTCATAAACAAAAACCATGAAAAGACTCCTTATGAACTTCTAAAGGGCAAGAAACCAACCATTTCTTATTTTCGAATCTTTGGCAGTAAATGCTTTGTGCTAAACAATGGAAAGCATTACAAAACTAAGTTTAGTGAAAAGAGTTTTGAAGGTATTTTCGTAGGCTATAGCAGTCATAGTAAAGCTTATCGTATATTTAATAAGAAAACTCTGGTTGTAGAAGAGTCTATTAATGTTGTATTTGATGAGACGAGCATGCTTAAAAGCAGCTCTTCTAGTTCTTCTATTGAAGTTGCAGGTTCAAAGTTGCAAGATACACACTTGCATAAGCCAGTTAAAGACGACACTCAAACCTTCGTCAAAATCTCTCCTCCAACCTTAGCTGAAGAGGAAAATCACCTTGATGAAGAGCCAACTCCAGTGGAAGAATTTGTTCCAGTTGAAGAAGAAGTAGTTCCCGTTGTTCCAAGCGATGCGAGGAATCTTGAATTCAGACACATGAGGGATCACCCTATTGATCAAATCATAGGAGATCCTCATGAAGGCATTAGAACAAGAAGAGGGACTACTAACGAAAATTTGCACTTGAGCTTTCTTTCTCAGGCAGAACCAAAGAAATTTCAAGAAGCAAATGAAGACCCACACTGGATTATTTCAATGGAAGAAGAATTAAACCAATTCAAGCGTTGCAAAGTCTGGACACTTGTTCCAAAGCCTAAGGATAAAAACATAATTGGAACGAAGTGGGTGTACAGAAACAAGTTGGATGAAGATGGAACAATCATCAAGAATAAAGCAAGACTTGTAGCTAAAGGCTACAGACAAGAAGAAGGGATCGACTTCGATCAAACATATGCACCGGTAGCAAGGCTCGAAGCGATCAGACTCTTTCTTGCTTATGCTGCTTTCAAGGGTTTCACCGTATATCAAATGGATGTCAAGTCCGCTTTCCTAAACGGAGACATTAAAGAGGAAGTATACGTTGAACAACCCCCAGGTTTTGTTAATCCTGATCATCCCAATCATGTTTATTTATTACAAAAAGCTTTATATGGTTTAAAACAAGCTCCTCGAGCTTGGTATGAGACACTGTCTAACTTTCTTCTTGAGAACAAGTTCACAAGAGGAAAGATAGATAAGACATTATTTCTTAGGGAAGTAAAAGGCAAGATTTTGCTAGTGCAAATCTATGTTGATGACATTATTTTTGGCTCAACCGATGACAACCTTTGCAAGAAGTTTTCAAAACTTATGCAGGGGAAGTTTGAAATGAGCAGTATGGGTGAGCTGAAGTATTTCTTAGGACTTCAAGTGAAACAATCGGAAGATGGAATTTTCATCTCTCAGACGAAGTTCACCAAGGAGTTAATTAAGAAATTCGGAATGGAGAGTGCAACCTCCATGAGGACTCCAATGAGCTCAGCTATGTCTCTGAACAAGGACGAGAAAGGGAAACCTTTTGATGAAACTAAATACAGAAGCATAATTGGTTCTTTGCTCTACCTTACTGCCAGTAGACCTGACATAATGTTTTCTACATGTGTATGTGCTAGATATCAGGTGAACTCTAAAGAATCTCATTACACTGCTGCAAAGCGAATCTTGAGATACCTTAAAGGCACACCAAATCTTGGCTTATGGTACCCAAGAAGTAATGATAGTGAACTAATAGGCTATTCAGATGCAGATTTTGCAGGTAGCAGAGACGACAGGAAAAGCACTTCCGGAACATGCCAATTTCTCGGAAGACGACTTATATCCTGGAGTAGCAAGAAGCAGAATTGTGTTGCAATTTCAACCGCCGAGTCAGAATATATTTCTGCAGGCAGTTGTTGCGCACAACTTCTATGGATAAGGAATCAACTTCAAGACTACAATATGAAGATCAAGAATATTCCAATGTTTTGCGACTCTTCCAGTGCAATTGCTATCGCAAATAATCCAGTCTCTCACAGTCGGACAAAGCACATCGAGCTACGATATCACTTTATCCGGGAGCATGTGGAGAAAGGTGACATCAATCTGAGTTATGTCCCCACGGATAAGCAAGTTGCAGATATATTCACGAAGCCGCTGGATGAGACTAAGTTCTCTTTCTTCAAGACGGAACTTGGAATGCTCAACTTAGAGTAATGCTTAAAGCAAAAAGAAATAAAGTTTCTAAAAGTTATATATCTATGAAAAGCAGGAATCTGTCCTTCAGAAAGAAAGAGGTAGAAAATTTCCAAGTCTTTCCAGAATTTATCGAGAAATGACATAGAATTTTTTGAGAAATGAAAGACTTCTCGCAAAATGTACCTGCACTTCTCGAGAAATGGGTAATCCCTCGAGAAATCAAGTTACTTCTCGCGAAATTAGAATTGTTCTCGCGAAATCGGTATATATCTCGAGAAATTGAGTTCAATTTTCAGATTTCTAGTCTTTATTTTCTGGAATACGAAAGGTCAGGTATGTGCGCGTTTATTTTCTTTATATATAAATGAATCTCAAATAATTGTCACATCAAACCAAACTATAAATAGACAATCGAAACAAATTAATTTTCACGCGAGTTTCTTCTTCTCCTTCTCGGAAAAGCCGACGCTTCATCTTCCTCTCACGCAAAATCCAGTCGACTGTCTCACGATTTCTCTCATTCTCTCGCTTTCGTTTCTTCCAACCCAATCGATCATGGGGCCGCATTCCAAGTCCAAGGTCGGTGTGGGAAGCGAGCTAGTGCGAGAAGGCCTTGTTTCAGTGTCAGATGATTTCAAGAATGTGTTTTGCATGCTCGAAGGCGCTGGTCTGTCTTTTCTGGCCGAGACCCCTTGCAAAATTCTTTTTACAGAGGTAGAGGAGTTCTTCTGCAATGCTACAGTCAATAAGAGTGGTCGGAAATTGAAATCCTTTATTGGTTCTCAAAAAGTTAAAATGACTCCTAAGTCAATTTCCAAACTTCTGAAGTTGCCCCTAGTAGCACAAGAGGACATCCTTGATGATGATGATTGGGTCAAGGCAGTAACTTTTGTAGGCTTAAAAACAGCAAAGACACTACGAAGACAGCAGATGAATGATGTTGGAAAACTTTTGGTGGACATTATCTCCAAGGTGCTGCTGGGAAATACTAAAAGCCTGGGATATGTCTCAGTAGATGTATTCAGTTTAGTCACAGCAGTAATTTGTGGAAAGAAATGTAGCTGGGCAGACATAATGTTCAAAAAGATCAAAGAGAGCATTTCTAGTCCTAATTTTGCAAGGATTATAACTCTTTATCTGAATCAATTTGACTCTCAAGTCTTTGATATGTCCAAAGGGACTATCATTCATCACTTGAAAAGGTTGGATGTGTTCACTCTCAAAAAGTGGAACATCAGGATAACTAAGCCTTCTGAAGGTGGTCTTTCCCAGGGGGAGCCTTCTGGTCAGCAGGATGTGTATTCATCTCCTCCTCCAGACTCTTCAGCACAGCATCTAGCTCCTCCATCTCCAAGTCATCTTCCATCTCCAGGTCAGCAGCATGTTTCTCCAGCAGAAGATTTACTTCCTCCTCTTACTTCAGATAATATCCCTTCAGATCAGGTTCCTCCAGGATCAGAGATTCCTCCTCCTGATGTGAACACTGTAGTTGATGATGAGCAGAACTCCAGTGATCACCATGCAGGTTCAGGTGCAGATTTTGAATTCCATCATGATGCTGATGATGTTTCTGTTCACAATATTCCTTCTTCCTCAGCAAATACTGAGGGGGAGCAAGAGTCCTTTATGGGACAGCCTGTAGTTCAAGTAGATGAGGTTGTGAATCTGTCTTTTCTTCCAGAGAAAAGTACAGTTGTTCTTGAAGAAATTCCTGAACCAGTCCAGCCAGCTCCTATTCCTAGTTCTCTCTTTTCTGAATCTAGCTTGATTGGTCAAATTGAAATGTTACTCCAAAGGCAGAGTGCCAAGATAGATTTATCCTTCAAGGAAGTGCATGCCAGGATTTCAGACATAGAGAAAGCTATGGATAGAAAGTTGAAAGCCTTCCAAGATAGTTCAGAAGAACTCAAGAAAATTGTCATTCAGGGTGGAAAAGCTATTGATCACACCATTGAGGGTGTTGGTAAAGTGTTAGAGCAGATTATTGAGGTCAGAAAGACTCAAGAATCCATGTATATCAAGGCTGATGAACACTGCTTCAAAATTGTTGATGAGGTAGGATTGTTCAAAGAATCAGTTCTCCAAACTCTTCCTGTAGAAGTCAGAAAGGGGGAGGACAAGTTGATAGGTTCTATTGATGAAAATTTGTTTGCATTTCATAATCATATGAGTGAGAAGTTTGATCAACTGTCTCAGGGAGTTCAGAAGCAGGTAGCTGATGTCAAAGAATTCACTCAAAGATCTACCACTTGGCTTCACAGTGAGATTTTTCCAGACTTGGGCATTGACCCTGCTGTTCCCCCTCCTCAGTTTGAGCCTCCTCAGTTCTCTCCAAGACAAGATGTGTCTTCTGATGTAGAAGTTGCTTCTTCTAAGCAAGGATCAAGAAAAAGAAAATATGGTGGAGGACCTTCTGCTAAGAGATCAGTTCCTGAATCTAGTTCAGCAGGCTCTGGCAAAGCTACTGCTACTGATTCTGTGAATTATCCAGAGATTTGGAGTCCTATTTCAAAGGCTATCATTCTTGATTCACTCAGATTAGTTGAAGAAGGTGGTATGCAAGTTCAAGATTATTACAGCTCTTCTGAATGGAAACTTTATCAAACCAGCAAGACCAAAAGGAGATTACATTACAGGATATATAAGTTCAATGATCCTACAGCTCCTCCAGCTCCTCCAAAGTACCATCCTAAACCTTTTGCATACTTCAAAAGACAGGAACAGAAAAGAAGAGACAATGCCAGAGGATGAAGATCATCAAATTCTTTTGTCATATGCTTTTGTGAACATTAAATCATAAGACAATCTGAAATCTATATATAGTTTGGATTGTGATGTGATGATTATATTTCTTATATAGATTTAGTTTTTGATGCTCTTTCCTATTTGTCTCTATTTAATTCCTTGTATTTCATGTTGAGTATTATTTTGTTGCAATTCATCTTGGTAAGAAGGGTTCTGACTTCTACAAATAGGGGGAGATTGTTGGGTATTGTATCCACAATAACCTTGATTTGTAGAAAGTCAACTATGAACCAAGATTGAATTGCTTATGTATTTGATATGTTTTTTCTAGTTTTGTCTTGCAGGTTCACATTGCTAAGTGTAAACCAATGTCAGGTCACAGTGGGTCAATGAGCACAGTCTCTTACAATGTAATTCTTCATTGTATGAGATATGGTGTTGACTCATATGTGATCTCTCTATTGGGATGCACTTCATGATCAAGACAAAGGAAGCTAAGGTCTTGAAGGTGTAGCTGTTCTCAGAGATAATTTAAAGAATTTGTTCCTTGTGTATTTCTCGAAAAATTAAGTGTTTTTCTCGAAAAATAAAAAGAGCTCTCGAAAAATCCCTTTGATTTTCTCGAGAAGTTCTTTTCAGCTTAAGTCTTCGAAGGAAATCCAAATTTCTCGAGAAGCCATCTTTATTTCTCGAGAAGTCTGTAGTCTTTCGGAAAATCCTTTGATTTTCTCGAGAAATCTTTGCTGATATTTTCCGAGAAAATCTTTCCTCTCGAGAAGTTGATTCGATTTCTCGAGAAGTTCTTGTTTCTTCCGAAAAGTTTATTTTGTCTTATTTCTCGAGAAGTTCCATGTTCTCGAGAAATCCTCTTTTCTTTCTCGCGAAGCTCTGTCAATTTATTTGAAAGCCTTTTTCCGAGATCCAGCCGTGATTTCTCGAGAAGTCTTCCTTCTCTCGAGAAATCTGTTTCTCGTTCCTTCAATCTATTTTTGCCGGCTTCTGTCTTCCGTCTGTTTGACGTAACTCCTTTTCTAGCTTAAGGCCTAAATATTCTAATTAGACCTTCTCCTATAAAAGGCCCTCTCTCTTAAGATTTTAAAAGATAATAATTATTCTTTTGAGAATTGTTCATGACCTAAATTCTCTCCTGAATCGAAAAGAACGTGAAAAGCGCCGCTCCCCGTCGCCTACGATTGGAGATCGTTCTTCTCTTTGGAGTTGTCGATTTCTTTCAAGAAGGGTTCGATTGATCCATACTCAGGTTCTACAATCTCTATTGGATCGTTTCGGATTGCCAAAGTCAGATTTGAAGGATCGTTGTTCTTCCTCATCGTTCTCAAAAGCCTTTCAAGAAGAAGGAAGAAAACCCCTCTGTTATT
The DNA here is from genome assembly GCA_033032865.1 of Dactylorhiza incarnata. Taxonomy (NCBI): domain Eukaryota; kingdom Viridiplantae; phylum Streptophyta; class Magnoliopsida; order Asparagales; family Orchidaceae; genus Dactylorhiza; species Dactylorhiza incarnata. The sequence goes on along the minus strand of JAWHQI010000906.1, from coordinate 30,401 downwards.
CAGATTTGGTTTAGTATTGTTCAAACCCTTTTCAATCTTTTGTAGGAGTTGTTTTCTACGAGTTGTAGGAGTTGTTATCTCCGAGTTGTAGGAGAGGTTGTTCTCCGAGTTGTAGGAGAAGTTTTCTCCGAGTTGTACGAGAGGTTCTCTCTGAGTTTGTAGGAGTTTGACTCCGAGACAGTAGGATCGTTCTTGATCCGAGATTTAGTGAAGTAGTCATTTCTAGCGGTGGTGCTAGATTGGCGAGGCCGGCAAGTGGAGTACCCAAGTACGGGGAACCACTATAAATTCCTGGTGTTATCTGTGGCTGTGATTAATTTTATGTGTTGTGCTTTACGTTTATCTTTAATTCCGCAAAAGACGTAGAGATCACCTATTCCCCCCCCCCCCCCTAGGTGATTTAGGTAGGCAACTAGATACTTCATATATATATACATATATATATATATCAGTATATATATACATATATATACGTGTATATATATATACTTATATATATATGTATATATATATGTATATATATACTTATATATATGTATATATATACTTAATATATATATATACTTAATAAATATATACATATATATATACTTATATATATGTATATATATATAGATAAATATATATATATATATATATATGTATATATATTTTCTTAATATATATACATATATATATGTATATATATGTATATGTGTATATATATGTATATATATATATAAGTATATATATAAGTATATATAAATATATATATATAAGTATATATATATGTATATATATTAAGTATATATATATACATATATATATATATTTATATATATATATATATTTATATAAATATACATATATATATACTTATATATATATGTATATATATATAAATATATATATGTATATATATAAATATATATGTATATATATGTATATATATGTATATATGTATATATGTATATATATATATGTGTATATATATATATATATATATGTATATATTTATGTATATATATATGTATTTATATATATTAAGTATATATATATACTTATATATATATATTTATATATATATATACATATATATAAGAATATATATATATATGTATACATATATATACATATATATATATACTTATATATACTTATAATATATATACCTATATATATATATTTATACGAGTGACAGTGCACCGGGGGCCTCCCGTGCCCTGCGCAACAGTCCCCGACTCACGGAGGTGGGTTTCGCCCCCCCCCCCCCCTGGCGCGTTGCTGTCAGGTGACCTTCGACCGCATCTAGGCTTTTATAATGAGTTTTGTTTTTTATGATTTTGAGCTCGATTTGTATCTTATTTGAAAAGGTGATTTACATGAAAGTTGTAGATCTTATCGAGAAGAATAACTTTCATGTTGATCACTCTTTGATTTGAAGTTGTTTAGGGCCCAGATTTAAGCCTCGAAAAAAGTCACACCGAATCAGAAGCCTAAACGACTTCAAATTAAAAACTGATCAACATGAAAGTTATTCATCTCGATGAGATCTACAACTTTCATGTTGATCACTTTTTTAAATAAAATAAAAAATAAGGAGAAATCGTAAAAAACATCACTAACCTGATTGGTGACGTCCCATTACACCATTAAAGAGATTTCTTTATATATAGTATAGATATATATACCTATATATATATATATATATATATATATATATATATATATATATATTTATACATATATATATATACCTATATACTTATATATATATTGTATAAGTATATAGATATAAGTATATATATGTATATATATACTTAATATATATCTTTATAATATAAGCAAAGCCAAAAGCAGCCATGGTGAATCAATTGTCTTCCCAAAATACCCTCAAAAAGCCCTTTTTTTCTCAAAATTAAATACTTTTTTGGTCATTTAGTTTTCCCCCAACACACCAGCCGAATATCCCCTCATACTACCTATTATTTTACTTTATTTCAAATCCAACTTTATTTCAAATCACATCTTCACGCCATCTGCTGTCCTCACTGCTCCCGAAAAACCACGCCTTCACCCCATCCGCTGCTCCTCGACTGTTGTCCGCCGAATTCATCCCAGCCACGCGACCTCGATCTACAACTCCTCTTGGCAGAGCCTCGCCTCCTCCACAGCTCCTCGACAGAGCCTCCTCTACAGCCTCCCCGGAAGCTCTTCCTCGGTAGCTCCTCGCGGAAACTCCTCCTACGCGGCTCCCACTCGAACTCTGCTTCCTCGATAACCTCCCGCTCACACTGCCGCAAATCCCCAAGCCTTCTCCAGGTTTTAGAAATCAACAGTTTTCATGTTTGCAAGTATTAATCTTCTTGCCGATCTCTGAATCATCAGTTTCCGTTCATTTCCTTTTCAATTTCTGCTTATTCATTATTTTAAAAATCTCATACATTAACAGGTTTTGTTTGTGGGGGAGCTTGCTGAGAAATTGTGGGTGGTCGCACTTACCATGCCGAGCTGGAATGCAAATACAAGCCTCCATTATACATGTAACATCTTCATCCTCTTCATCCTTCTATTTCAAGTTGTTGGGGAGTGTTTTGGGATTTTCAGATAATGCTTCCATTATACATGATCAAGTAATTGGATTTGGTCAGTTCAAAGAGTTGTTAGATCACTGGAATCATTATTTGGTAGCAATGATTGAATATTGGATTTTACTAATGAAGCCTCTGATAAGATTCACCCTTTCTTTCGGTCCAATCAGGTTTCTTATATGATTTGATGATAGTTTTGCTTAATTTTCTCATCTAACATACATAATACCTGCACATTGGTGTTTTGGCCTATAAACTTAGGGCATTGATATTCATACCCCTTAAATGGCTATTTGTAGCCCACTTATATTTGTATGCATATTGGATATTAGTACCCATAGTGGATATTTGTACCCAACCAATTTTTTTTAAAAAAATGAACAAATAGTTAAAAATTAATTTGTTAAATGTCCGACACATGATTTCATTCTATTGCAATACGAGAAATTCATATTTCATTCCAAACCGTATGGAAGTTAAATGTCTGATACATGATAAATATTTTTTGCATCTCGAGCGGCGAGCGGCGAACTTAAGAAACAAGAAACGGTTACAAGCATAGTACTTTAATACAAGAACTATTTACAGATATCAATTTTCATTTTAATTATGTATCTCTTAGCGGGAAGATAAGCTTTCATCTTCGTTGGGAATTTTATCTTCTGATTAGATTCTCTCTTGACCTCTGTGGCTTTCATAAGAGCAGCTTCATCTTTGGCTAAGGATATAAACAGGTTTGTCTATGAGGGATCCTTGAAAGATACTCTATCCAATAGATCCATGAGCTCATCCTCACCAGACATATCCCTCATTAGAATCAGACAAGGAGCAAGGATGAAGATCTGCCTTAATCTGATCGCACTTCTCAGCAGGTACAGGAAATGACCTAGGCGGGCGGCGGAAGGGGGGCAGGCGAGCGGCGGAAGGGGGGCAGGCGAGCGGCGGAATGTGCGATGCGGGAACAGGAGGGAAGCGATCGGCTTCTCTAAAAAATCGTGAGTGAAGAGTAGGTACAATTAGGGTTTTTTTATGCTTTAGTAATACCTCTTATTTGAAAATAAATGGGTAAAATAGCCATTTAAGGGGTATGAATATCAATGCCCTAAACTTATAGTTCTTTATATTTGGGTTTACTAAATTTTCTAACGTTGGCCATATATGCCAGAATTAGGGAGATATTAGTTCAACAAGAACAAAATCATGTGTGAGAACGCATTTCAAATGAGTAGCGGGGAATGAGACTCAACTATTGTTTAAAATATTTTGATTTTAAATGAAAAAACACTGCCTATGGCTGTTAATGTCTTAGTGATGATGTTTTCTGCATGTTGAGGTCTGTCTGGCGGAGTAAGCCAAGAGTATGTAAGATTATAGAGAAAGCTATGATACTTTTTTGTTTTAGAATTATCTCATTTGATACTATGACTTTGCATCTTCATTCTCAGTCTTCTTCCTCAAACTTTGTTGAGATGTTCTGCAGAGCATCTTGGTAATTCCCTTTGGTAACTAAACTGCAAGATTTCATAATGCCCATGTAATTCTTTCCATGTAATTTTGTGGATATTTGGAGCTTATAAATTTCTTTATAGGATTTAATATTTATGCTTTGTTTCATGTTTAATTTACAATGGTTTGTTATGATAGTTGTATATTATTTTTATACATCAAGTTCAAGTTTGATTTTTTATTTTTATATGATCTGTATGGCCGGTGAAGACCCTTCTACAACATGCTGCCAACATCTTGACGCAGTCAATTCGTAATACTTGATTCATCTATTTAGATTATATAGTAAATTCTCCATTATTTCCACATGCCAACGCCTGAATTTTAATATTTATATGATCTGTTTGACCGGTGAGACCCTGCGAACAAGTGTTTCGCGACTCTACTAACAAGTAAATTCTCCAAAGGATAGAGTGACAGTGCACGGGGGGCCCCCGTGCCCTGCGCGACAGTGGCCGACCCACGAAGGCGGGCTTCGCCCGCCCCTGGCGCGATGCTGTCGGGAAGCCTTCGGCCGCATCCAGGCGGGCTTCACCCACCTCCACATGGGCTGCACCCGAATCAAGGCGGGCTGTGCCTGCATCAAGGCGGGATGCGCCCGCAACATATACACATGAGTCTTCAAATGACCTTAAAAAAATATACATCAATATTACACTTTTATAAATAATCAATAATCCCTCTCTTTAATGAATTTATGTTTAATTAATAAGTGTTAATATGATGCATTCTTGAATGTTTGAGTGAGAAACATGATGATTTGTGCTGGTAAGAGAATCCTGTTCTTAATCTTTTCACTTTTTTTTTTATATATAAACACGTTTATTTATTCCAAATTTTTTGTATAAGAAGATCCGTGGCATGATGTTTTCTTATTATTTCCAGTTTAATAACCTTCTCTATTCTCACTCTTTTTATAATGCAAGGTTTCTCAACGTATTCAGACTTTGTTTTCTTTTTCTACTGCAAAGACATTACTTTATGTAATCTTAGCACTCCAAGTTGATGATTTTACAGGACATGAATTCTTAAGTTGTGCTTTGATCAAGCTCAATAGACTCATTTCCTCCCTACGAAGCATATTTTATTTGCTTCTTTAGATTTTATGTCGCTGATATATATTTTTTGAATCTGAAATTTGTTTGCTCTATTAATATGTCATCTATTGGTAGGATTATGTAGGGAATGATAAAATTACCATGAACTTCTAATACATTGCAGGTTCATAGAAGCAGTACACAGAAGAATACTCGAGCATTTTAGGTTCACAGGAGCAAGAAAGAAGGACATTCATTAACAATTTTTTCAATGCGCTAATATGATGTAATACATTCATTAATTAACATGTGTGAATTTGTTTTACATTTTTGTATATATTCTAATCAATTTTTAGATTATTCTAACTGTTATCCACAATTATTTAAGTTGATTTGATTGTATGGTACTCTAGAATATATACTTCAATATACATGCTATAGAATATGGTTGTTTCGTGCTCCACTTATGTTTACTGATCAAATATGTTTGTATCGAGCTTTGTTTTGTTAGCTTAATGATCAGATATGATTGTTATTCATATTTATTTAGCTATATCAACTTTGAGTCGAAATTATATGGACTAACCAAATACGCCGAAGATTTTGATGAGAAAACCCGCAAAGGTATCCCATCTTATCATTTCAATGCAGATTTGTTAAAAAAAATTATTGGGTTGGATTTATTATAAAATAACATTGAACTCAATTGAGAATAAAATGATTCAATGCTTATATTTTTATTTCCACCCTTTATATGTGGTCTCTCTCTATGTTTATTACACGGTTGATTGATGCAGGAGTCCTGAAATTTTACTGCATTCACCAATAGAGTGCAAGAGGCTTGGAATTTACTGAATTCGCCAATAGACCTTAAGTGCAATAGACCTTATTTTTGTTAATGTTGATATACACATTTTGCATGCTCATGGATTTATTTATTGCGGAATGCTCTTCTGATATTATTTTGATATGTATTGTAATCAGTGTTATTATGAACTTCGCATGTATGTGGGTGACATGCAGATGTATGTGTTGCAATCATATTCCTAAGGTTGTACCTCTTAAAAATAATTCATAGCGCGACTTCTCTTCTTGCATGCCCCAACGACCAATGTCGCATCGACGACCAATGTCGCCCCCGACCAATGTCCCCTCGAAGACCAATGTCCCCCCGAAGACCAATGTCCCCCTGACGACCAATGTCGCCCCGATGACCAATGTCGCCCCGACGACCAATGTCGCCCCGACGACCAATCTCCCCCCGACGACCAATCTCCCCCCGACGACCAATGTCGCCGCGACGACCAATGTCGCCGCGACGAATAATGTCACCCCGACGACCAATGTCGCCCCGACGACCAATGTCTCCCCGAAGATCAATGTCGCCCCCCACGACCAATGTTGCGCCCACGATCAATGTCGCCTCTTAAAAATCTTTCATAGCTTGACTTCTCTTCTTGCATGCCCCCAACGACCAATGTCGCCTCGACGACCAATGTCGCCCCCGACCAATGTCCCCTCGAAGACCAATGTCCCCCCGAAGACCAATGTCGCCCCGGCGACCAATGTCGCCCCGGCGACCAATGTCGCCCCGACGACCAATCTCCCCCCGACGACCAATGTCGCCGCGACGACCAATGTCTCTGCGACAAACAATGTCACCCCGACGACCAATGTCGCCCCGAAGATCAATGTTGCCCCCACGACCAATGTTGCGCCCACGATCAATGCCGCCTCCTCGACCAATGTCACCCCCCGCACGGGGTCCCCCGTGCACGAACGCCGCCAGAGCTTCGGATGGGAGGTACAGGGCGGCGGCTGGGAATGGGTGTTTCACCGTTCATAGGGGATGGAGGCTAAAAACGACATGTCCCTGTGGATGACGGTGACATTCTCTTGTTGCCCCATGGATGAATAAAGTTCAATGTGGATGGTTCTCTCTCCTCGTCCATAGTCAAATAAAGCAGCGGGTGAGATCCAAAGTTGAACAGAGATTGTAAACTTTAACACTCAAAGAATTTTGCTGTCTAAATTTGGCAGTCATTAAAATTTGTTGCCTTAAACTGATGCTAAACAAAATATATCAAATTGTTTCTTCAGTTTTTGCTGTTGAAACTTCTCCCGCAACCAAACCCGCCTCTACGGCCAAAACTACGTCCACCGCCACCCCTTCCTCTCCCGCCAAACAGTCCCCCGCCTCCCTTTTGAGCTGCGGCCTTCACCCTCCATTTCGAGCTGCGGCCTGTCTCCTCCCGCCGACTGCTCCAAACGCCGCACGAAATGAAGCCTAATTCAAGGACCACTGGACATTTCTATACAACAAACAGGTTTTATTTTTCAATGCTTAAAGTAAATTAATGAGGCAATCTTCATGTGTAGAGTGCCGACTATCATATGCATATAAGAAAGCAAGCTTCCTAAAAGAAATAAAAAAGACCTGTGAATGGGAATCTGCATGATATGTAAGAAATCAAATTCATGAAACTGAAAGGAATTGATTCAGGAATCCATAAGTTGTCTAAAACAAAATCAAAAGCCCAATTTCACCGCTTACACCTGCATAAAAGATGTCGGCAAAAACTTTAAACCTTACATCCTCATAATCTTCTTCAATGTATAGTTTGATGAATTTCTAAGATGCACCCCAATAGTTAAGGAGAAATTACCAATGACAAACACAGACAATGAAGAAAATAGCATGAGGAAGTAGGTAGTAATACCTTAACATAAGATCCAAAGAAGGGGCCTCCATGTAGACGTTGCATGTAGACGTTGTGGAGAGGGACAT
>JAWHQI010000906.1:0-17500 GCA_033032865.1 Dactylorhiza incarnata | reverse complement strand
CCCGGGCGATCTCGCAGTGAGATCGCCCCTCCCGGGCGATCTCGCAGCAGGGAAGGTCGCCCCTTCCGGGCGACCTCGCAGAGGGAGATAGCCCCTCCCGGGCGATCTCGCAGAGGAGAGATCGCCCCACCGGGGCGATCTCGCAGGGAGATCGCCCCTCCCGGGCGATCTCGCAGCAGGGAAGGTCGCCCCTTCCGGGCGACCTCGCAGAGGGAGATCGCCCCTCCCGGGCGATCTCACTCCAGAGGATCTTAGTCCTAAGCTGACTCTATTTTATGTGGTCTGTTCAGGTAAGCAGGTCCAGTCCAGGCGATCTCAGCAGTTCCGGGCAGCCCGTTACTTCCAGATCTGCCCGTTCGGGCAGGCCCCTACGTCTATAAATAGAGGGGTAGGGGTACCAGTTTCTGACTTTTGGGAGAGCTTCCAGTTCCGGCCAGTGGTTAGAGCGGTCTCAGTTTTGAGTGACCGCCGAGACCACCGATCACTCTTTCCGGAGACCTCTTCATCTCCCTCCAGGCCCTTTTTTCTTCAAGTCTTATGCTGTTTCTTTTATTCTTTCCTGTTGTAACCTCAGTTGTAACTCAAGCTTTATATCAATAAAATAGTCTTTCCTTCAGCTCAAAGTAACCAGCCACCCAACAGTCTCACCCCCATCCTTCAACTCGAGCGAGTGTGGAGTTGGTACCATTTTTGTCACCAACATATATATTAGTATATAGGTATATATACATATATATGTATATATATATATGTATATATATGTATAAATATATTTATATATATAAGTATATATAAGTATATATATTAAGTATGTTTAAGTATATATATTAAGTATATATAAGTATATATATGTATATATATGTATATATATACTTAATATATATATATATGTATATATACATAAATAAATATATATGTATATAAATACTTAAATATATATGTGTATATATATATACTTAATATATATATATACATATATATATGTATATATATATATATGTAAATATATATATGTATATATATGTATATATATATACTTAATATATATATATACATATATATACATATATACATATACATATATAAATATATATTTATGTATATATGTATATGTATATATATATATATTAAGTATATATATACATATATATAAGTATATAAGTATATATACATATGTATAAATATATATATATATATGTATATATATATATATATAAATATATATATATATAAATATATATAAATATATATATACATATATATGTATAGATACCTATATACTTATATATATAGTATAAGTATATATATGTATATATATATACATATATATACTTATACTATATATATAAGTATATAGGTATCTATACATATATATGTATATATATATATGTATATATATATATATATGTATATATATATATATTTAAATATATATATATAAGTATATATATATATATGTATATATATATGTATATATGTATATTTGTATATATATATATATTAAGTATATATATACAAGTATATATATATATATATTAAGTATATATAAGTACATATATAAGTATATATAAGTATATATATAAGTATATATAAGTATATATATAAGTATATATATGTATATATATATATGTATATATCTATATATATATATATATATATTAGGGTTTGGAAGATATAAGCTAGAGCTTTTTTAAGCCTAAAAAAGCTCTAGCTGGTTCTCTCACAATACATGTCGGAATTAGGCAAATAATATATGCATTTTATATGAAAAAATGAGATCTACAACTTTCATGTTGAACATTTTTCCAAAATTTGCATGGTTTGGCCGGAATTTTGCCCAGAAGGTTGCTGACTCGAATTTTGAAATTTATTATTATTATATTCATTTCGAGTCAGCAACCTTTCGGGCCAGATTCCGGCCAAACCATGCAAATTTAGGAAAAATGTTCAACATGAAAGTTGTAGATCTCATTTTTTCATATAAAATGCACATATTATTTGCCTAATTCCGACATGTATTGTGAGAGAACCAGCTAGAGCTTTTTTAGGCTTAAAAAAGCTCTAGCTTATATCTTCCAAACCCTATATATTAAGTATATATATACATATATATATACATATATATACTTATACTATATATATATTAGTATATAGGTATATATACAAATATATGTATATATATATATTTATATATATATGTATAAATATACTTATATATATATATAAGTATATATAAGTATATATATTAAGTATATACAAGTATATATATATATGTATATATGTATATATATATGTATATATATATACTTAATATATATATATGTATATTTATATAAATAAATATATATGTATATATATACTTAAATATATATATATGTGTATATATATATACTTAATATATATATACATATATATATACGTATATATATATGTAAATAAATATATGTATATATATGTATATATGTATATATATATACCTAATATATATATACATATATACATATACATATACACATATATATTTATGTATATATATATGTATATATATATTAAGTATATATATACATATATATATACATATATATATACTTATACTATATATATATAAGTATATAGGTATATATACATATATATGTATATATATATGTATAAATATATATATATATATATGTATATATATATATAAATATATATATATATATATAAGTATATATATATGTATATATGTATATATTGTTGGAGTTGCCATTGTGATCTAGAAGTGGTCAAACATGTAATCTCACTGCCAACGCGATATGAGCCTGCAGGGTCGCACATAAGAGCATGTGGAGAAGTTGGAAGATTGACTGTGTTGATAAAGGTTACCAATCACCATATATATAGAATGGGGAAGTCCAGCAAATGTTGCTGTCTGAATTCGTCGGATATGATTCGTCGGATTCGTCGGATTCGTCGGGTTTACACGGATTGGATTCGTCGGATATGATTCGTCGGATTCGTCGGGTTTACACGGATTGGATTCGTCGGATATGATTCGTCGGATTCGTCGGGTTTACACGGATTGGATTCGTCGGATTCGTCGGGATTCGTCGGGTCATTCCGTGGAAACTCGACGAACTGTGACAGAGATCCTTCACTCGACAAAGTGTTGTCGTCTGTCTGGATTCGTCGGAATTCGTCGGGATTCGTCGGGTCATTCCGTGGAATCTCGACGAATTATCACAGAGAGCCTTGACTAGGCAATTGTTGCCGTCTGGTTGGATTCGTCGGATTTCGTCGGGTTATCCCGTGAAATCTCGACGAATGATCTTCCGTGAAATTCCGACGAATTGTAACAGAAGCCCTTATTCTGATGTGTGGTCTGCGGATAGCGATTCTTCTAGAAGCTGTTTATCCTTTGGGTATAAATAGGACTTCGTTTTAGGGTTCAATTGAACTCAAAAAAAGAGAAAGGCCGACGGAAGTGTTCCGCTCTCGCCCGAACCCTAGACGGAAGGAGTTCCGTCGCTCGTTCGCCTCCGCTGACCTCCTCTCCGTCGATTGTCGCCGGCATTGTTCTTCCTGAAGCGGATCTAGCAATTCGTGGAAGTGCAAGGTGCAGCCTTTCTTCCTTCCGAGTTGCGTGCGACGTGACTTGGCGTTCTCACGGCTCGTGTGGACTTCTGTAGAGACGTAGACATAATTCTACGTGAGAACTCTTCTTGCCACCGACAGGGATCAACTCTTGGAGCATCTTGGTTGGATTTGATCCAACCCCATTGAGGTAATTTTTACCTAGTATTTTATTAACTTCTTGATTCAACATTCATGGCCGATCCAAGCATTTTTGGGTTGTTTCTGTTTATTTCCGCTGCGCCTACATCTGATGTATGGTTCTAGAAAAACCCAACATATATATATGTAGATATATATACATATATATATACTTATACTATATATATAAGTATATAGGTATCTATACATATATATGTATATATATATGTATAAATATATATATATATGTATATATATATTTAAATATATATAAGTATATATATATATATATGTATATATATGTATATTTGTATATATATATATATATATTAAGTATATATATACAAGTATATATATATATTAAGTATATATAAGTATATATATAAGTATATATATTTAAATATATATATAAGTATATATATATATATGTATGTATATATGTATATTTGTATATATATATATTAAGTATATATATACAAGTATATATATATTAAGTATATATAAGTATATATATATATATGTATATATATATTAAGTATATATACGTATATATATATATATATGTATATATATATTCTTAATATATATATATACATATATATATGTATATATGTACATATATACGTATATATACCTATATACTTATATATATATATAGTATAAGTATATATATAAGTATATATTTATATATGTATATATATATACTTTATATATATATACATATATATATACATATATACATATATACATATATATACATATATATATATTTACACATATATATATACATATATATGTATATATACCTATATACTTATATATATAGTATAAGTATATATATATGTATATATATGTATATATATGTACATATATATATATATATATACATATATATATATATATAAATATACATATATACATATATATATATAAGTATATATATAAGTATATTATAAGCATATATATATATTTATACATATATATATACATATATATATGTATATATATGTATATATATACTTAATATATATACATATATACATATATATAAGTCTATATATATATAAGTATATTATAAGCATATATATATATATATTTATACATATATATATATACATATATACATATTATATATACATATATATACATATATACATACATATATATACATATATATATATTTATATATTTATATATATATACACGTATATATATATATGTATGTTTGCCCGGAAAGCCCGCGATCTTGTCTTTACAGCGCAAGTTGGTGTTCCAAGCGGTCTCCAATATTTGTGATCGCCCAGATTGCCAGCCTTCAGCCTGGTCTAATTTTCTAAGTTCCAAGCAACCAAGCCACTCTAGATCGCCAGTCTAGGCGGTCTGGGATTTTTGCTTTGTTTTTACTATCTATACCCCATTTCACTACCCCGACTCTCCTGTACCCCGGACAGCCCGTAGTCCTTCAATTCTGCCCGTTTGGGCAGCCCCCTCGTCTATAAATAGAGGGGTAGGGGTACCTAAAAAAGGACTTTTTGCTCAGAGGCTCCAACTTACAACCTGTGTAAGCGGTCTCGTTTCTTCGTGATCGCCATTTCGTGATCGTTTTCCCTTTGTTCCAGCATCTTCTGTCTTAGTAACCTGCACTTCGCAGTTTTCTCCCATCCCCTTTAGTGTGAATTTTGTAGGTACCATTTTTGGCACCAACAGAACGAACACGCGACCTTCAGATTTCGAAGTGTCAGGTGAAATCCAGACTTTCAAGATCGTTGATCGTCGTAGAGGTCGTCCCCTGCGATCTCCCAGCGTTCCCCCTTCTGATCACAACCCGTTAGAAGTGCTTGAGTGCCGCTTCGAGCTTCGTGTTGAGCAAGCTCTCCGTGAGGCCGCCCGAGCTAGGCAGGACGCCACCTCAGTTCAGCAGGAGATCGCGCGGTCTCAGCAAGAGGCCGCTCGAGACCGGCAAGAAGTCGTCCGGGCTCAGCAAGAGTCCGCAAAGCAGATTGAGGCTATGAACCAGGTTCTAGCCGCGATCTCCCAGAAAATCCTTCCTCAAACCTCTCAGGTCGCCACTCCAGACCGCATGGCAGGCGGTCACCCGAGCGATCACCCCGTCCTCCAGCCCGCAGCTCCTCAGCGATCTCAGCATGAGGAGTTCGCCGCCCATCGTAATTCTTTCCGAGCTGCAGCCCAGGGACCTCCTGCCCAAACCCTGAATTTTGAAGAAGGGTTTGCTTACCCTCAAGATCCTCCCGCACCTTTTCTTCCTCCTCCAGGACCTTCTGTTTTTGGGGAGCCTTCCCCCTTTACTGATGAGATTCGTCGGGATCCGATTCCTCATGGATTCAGAGAACCTCGCCTTCTAGTGTATACAGGAGAAACCGACCCAATGTGCCATCTTCAAACCTTCGAGTCTGCTGTGGCTCTCAGGAACATTTCAGATGGAGTGAAGTGCAAGCTGATGGTCACCTCCTTCGATGGGTCAGCCATGGAATGGTTCTATAAGCTGCCTTGTCAATATATCCCAAGCATTGCTGCCCTGAGGCAAGAGCTCCTCCTGAGATTCGCCACCGCAAAGAAGAGGAAGAGTGGTCCTGCGACCCTCTTCAAGATTAGGCAAGGGGACAACGAAACTGCGGCGCATTTCGTTGACCGTTTTCAGAAAGAGATGTTGGGAGTTAGGGATATGGATCCCGAGCTCTATATGGTGGCTTTGATCAGTGGTCTGCAGGAGGGTCCTCTGAAGTTCAAAGTCACAACCAAGGAGCCTAGCTCCTATCAGGAGCTGATCAGCATTGCCAATCGCTACATAGAAGGGGAGATCAACAACCCCACCTATGTGAGCAATCTGATAAACAAGGCCACTCAGAAAGGCTCCGAGGGATTTTATCCGGCTCCGTCTTCCTCTAAGCCCCGGCAAGAGCTCCCGCCTCCGGCTCCGAGAGGTAAGAATTACCGCAACAACCGCTTCAACCGAGGTAATCAATCCTTCCCACTTCAAAATTCATTTCTTCAAACTCCCGCTACTCCTGCTCCGCAAGTCACCCCCATCCACCAGATCCAGTATGCTCGACCTCCTCTTCTACCAATTCCTTCACTTTACAATGAATCCCAAGAGTCCTTCACGGACTTTGGCATTTCTATGAGTGAAGTGCTTCAAGTCCTTCAGAAGCAGCCCTTTTTCAAGAGGCCAGCTCCGCTAAATTCTGACCCGAAAACCAGAAACCCAACTCTCTATTGTGAATATCACAGAGATAGCGGTCATTTGACAGAGGATTGTAGAGCTCTCCGCCTATTTTTAGAGAGACTATTAAAAGAGGGAAAGCTCTGCGACCTCATTCAAAAGAATGATTCTGCCAAAGCTTCAACCTCCAAGGCTAAGGAAGTAGCGGAAGTCCATTGGGAATGCGAAGAAGTGGACGATATTGGCCATCTCGGCAATATCGGCTTTCCCAATGAATGCGTGGATGCTGATGACGAAGGCGCCTTGGGCAATCTCTTCTGCATCTACGGAGGTGCAGGTCCGGAATCTTCAAGGAAGGCGAGTCTGAAAAGGGTTTATCAATTAGAGGTTGCTGCCACCTCTTTAGCCCCGGTCCGGGGAACGGTCACTTTCGGTGATGAAGACCTTCCTCAGACCGCGAATCCTTTTGACGACGCGATCATCATCAAAGCTGTAATTGAAAATTATACAGTAGAGAAGATTCTGATTGACACGGGAAGTTCAGTCAATGTGCTCTTCAAACCTACCTTCGAGGCGTTGAAGACAGGTAAAACCCTCCTTTCAACTGAAGGCCCCCTCTATGGTTTTTCAGGAGAGAAGAAAGAAGTAGAAGGGCTCGTTACTCTTTCTGTGATTCTGGGAGGGATAGTGAAGTTGGTCAAATTTATAGTCGTTGATGCTCCCAGTAGCTACAACGCCATCTTTGGAAGACCCTTCTTGAATGCCTATCAAGCCATCGTCTCCACCTACCATCAAGCGGTGAAGTTCGCCTTGAACGGCAAACAACACCGTATCAGGAGCGACCCAAGGAAAGCCAGGGAATGCTATGTAAAGACGGTCAACATGATTGTATCCTCTCCTCCCCAAGAAATCATGATGGCTGAATCAATCGAAGCTCCTGAACAAGTCCAAGTTGCAGAGGAAATTGAGAAGGATGCAAGAGATGGAGTTCGCTTGGAACCTGCCCAAGCAACTCAAGAGGTCCGGATCAGCGAGGAAGATGAGAGCAAGAGCCTCTCCATCAACGCTGAATTATCCGAAGCTGACAAGAGTCAGCTCATCTCTTGCCTTCTGCAAAATCTAGATATCTTCGCTTGGTCGGCAGATGACATGCCCGGAGTGGACCCGGATGTTGCTTGCCATCATCTCAATCTTGACCCAAACTTCATCCCGATCCAGCAGAAGAAGAGGTCTGTTGCAACTACTCTAGCACAGCCTATCCGTGAAGAGGTAGAGAAGCTCCTGAAGGCAAAGTTTGTCCAACCAATCCAATACCCAGAATGGGTGTCAAACGTTGTAATGGTAAAAAAGTCGGGTGGAAAGTGGAGGATGTGTGTCGACTTTACCAAACTCAATAAAGCTTGCCCCAAGACTTGCTACCCCTTGCCTCGGATAGATTCTTTAGTATATTCCGCGGTAGGTTATTCTTTTATGAGTTTTTTGGATGCTTTTTCAGGTTACCATCAAATCAGAATGCATAAACCAGATATACCTCATACTTCATTTATCACAAATGATGGTTGCTTCTGTTATCTCGTAATGCCTTTTGGGCTAAAGAATGATGGAGCAACCTATCAGAAAATGATGGACACAATATTCAGAAGTCAAAAAGGAAGAAACCTTGAGGTATATGTTGATGACCTCTTGGTAAAAAGTAAACTGTTCTCTTCTCATCTTAGAGACCTCTCGGAAACTTTTGCAACCCTTCGAACTTTTAATATGAGGTTGAATCCGTTGAAGTGTATTTTTGGTGCAAGTAAAGGAAAATTCCTGGGTCACCTCCTTACTCCAGAAGGGTTGGAGCCCAATCCTGACAAAGTGAAAGCTATTCTGGAAATGCCACCTCCCAAGTCCCCAAAAGAAATTCAGCAGCTGGGAGGGAGGATGGCAGGCTTAAGTCGCTTTATCTCACTTTCAGGAGATAAGAATGCACCTTTCTTTAAAACCCTCCGGGGAGGGAGTAGGTTCGAGTGGACAAAAAAATGTGAGGATGCTTTCACTCAGCTGAAGAAGCAATTGACATCAACTCCTTTGCTTCAAAGCCCGCGAGAGGGAGAAAATCTATTTCTGTATATGGGAGTCGGAGCCGATGCCATAAGCTCTGTTTTGGTCCGAGAGGAGAAAAAGAAGCAATTCCCAGTCTATTACGTGAGTCGAATCCTGAAGAATGCAGAGACTCGTTATCCTATTCTCGAAAAGTTGGCTTTAATGCTTATAACTTCAGCAAGAAGATTAAGACCATATTTTCAAGCTCACTCGATTTTAGTCGTTACTGATCTTCCATTAAAGAGTGTCTTGGAGAAGCCAGAGCATTCGGGCAGGCTGGCGAAGTGGGCAATAGAGCTCAGTGAGTTTGACATATCCTATGTTCCAAGAATGGCAATCAAAGCTCAAGTCTTAGCGGACTTCATGGTGGATGCTAAAGAAGTTGAGTCGCAGAAGGGGGTCGGAGTGCCCCTTGCCTGGAAAATCTTCGTGGATGGAGCTTCAGGGAAAAATTCTTCCGGAGCAGGAGTTATCTTAATCAACCCAAATGGAGTAAGGCTGGATCAAGCGCTGAAGTTCTATTTTCAAGTAACAAACAATCAGGCGGAATATGAGGCTTTGCTAGCCGGTCTCAAGTTTGCTAAGGAGCTGGGGATTGATGATGTCGAAGTTTTCACAGATTCTTTGGTGATGGCTTCTCAAGTAAATGGGACTTTCGAAACTAGAGATAGTATTTTAAAGCAGTATCAAACTCTGGTAAAAATTGAGGTGGGGAAGTTCAAAAGCTTTACTATCAACCATATTCCAAGAGGTGAGAACGTGGAAGCAGATGAGTTGGCAAAATTTGGACTTCTCTCGGGAGGAACGACTTCAGAGTTGTTTCGCCTGGCGATTGAAGAAGGAGAGGTCATGGAGATTGATCAACATCCGTCCTGGATGGATCCGTTTGTTCTATATCTCTCAACTGGAGAGCTCTATTCATCAATAAAAGATAGGAAAAGGTTTAAACGGAAAACGGCTAACTATTATCTTGTTGCAGGAGTACTTTATAGAAGAACTTTCCTTTCACCATTAGCACGGTGTGTTTCGGAAGAGGAGATTCCAGCGGTCCTTCAGGAGGTCCATTCTGGAGAATGTGGAAGTCACTCTGGAGCTAGAACTTTGGAAAAAAGAATTCTAAGGCAAGGCTATTTTTTGCCTCGAATGAGGAAAGATGCGGAAAAATTTGCTAAGAAATGTGTAAAGTGCCAGAAGTTTGCTCCTCTCCAAAATCAGCCGGCTCAACAACTCAAGTCGATAGCAACTCCATGGCCGTTTGCAGTTTGGGGAATGGATTTGATTGGGCCTTTCCCTATGGCAAGTGGGCAACGTCGATATATTATAGTCATGATTGACTATTTCAGCAAATGGATAGAGGCAAAAGCTTTAGCCAAAATTACCACTCAAGCCATGAAAAATTTTATTTGGGGAGAGATAGTATGTCGACACGGAATTCCAATGGCAATCATCACGGATAATGGTCCTCAGTTCAATAATTCAACTCTTATTAGTTTCTGCAAGCAAATTGGCATTGAGCTACGTTTTGCTTCCGTACATCACCCTAGAAGCAATGGGCAGGTATAAGCCGCCAACAAACTCATCATAAATCTCTTGAAAAAGAAGGTAGAAAATGTCAGGGGCAACTGGGCAGAACAACTACCTTCCGTCTTATGGGCCTTGAGAACAACTCCGAGTTCTGCTACTGGAGAGACTCCGTTCAAACTGTCACACGGTTCCGAAGCACTTATTCCGGTAGAATTTGAAGTAAAAAGCCCAAGAGTATTATTGGCACAACAAAATAAAATTGATTGGATGGAAGGAAATGATGAAGAGCTAAAATGCAGCCTTGATTTAATTGAGGAATTGAGAGATACGGCAATCATCAGACAAGAAGAGGTGAAAAGAAGGATGGCAAGGCTGTTCAATAAAAATGTAAGAACCTAAGAATTCGCTGTTGGAGATCTAGTCTTGAAGAAGGTAGATGCAGCAGCAAGAGCCGGTTCAGTTGGAAAGCTTAACCCAAACTGGGCGGGGCCGTTCGTGGTGAAGAATGTGCTTAAAATGGTGCTTACCATCTCCAAACTTATGAAGGAGAAGAGCTGCCTCATTCATGGAGCGGAGATGATCTCAAGCTTTTCTTCTCTTGAATGTCCGTATCTGATTCATTCATTCCTTTTTTCCTCACTTTTCTTCTCTTGAAACATCACGCAGGTATTATCAAAGCATTCGCAATGCAAGTGATGGATGACAAATTTTAAAAGTAAGTTGATTTTTGAAAAGCCAAAAAACCTGTCAAGCGAGATATCGACGAATCCTACTGTCTTCCCCCTCGGCTTGTTAGCTCGACGTGTAATTCTGCCAGGACCACAGATGTCGGGGAGATTTCGAATTTGTGTAGCAGTAGCTCGCCAAGCTCGAGCGGTGGAAGTTTAGGATATCGGGTCCTTGCTGACATCTGATACACCTCAGCGTTTCAAGGAGGTCTAGGTGGCTGGCTCAGCTCTGCCATGCATTGAAAAGGACATTGTTACAATCTTAATGATCTTTCAGGGAAAGCAATGTCGGTGTAGCCTCCGCGGCATGACCATACCTGCCCTACCGATCATTTCGGTCTGTAACTCTCGAATACTCGTTGAAGCGTGGTTAGGTAATAGGCGGTCAGAAACATCCATGACCGTCGCCTGAACCTTAGATTGGCATGTTTGCAGCAAACTCGGTAATCCTTTAGGAAAAGCAATGTCGGTGTAGCCTCATCGGCATGACCACACCTGCCCTGCGGATCATTTAGGAATTCTCCTTCTCTCCTCTTCCCTCTTCTATTTTCTACTAGGGCCCCCTTTTTTCCTTAAACTGAGATCGAGCGGTCAGAGTTTTTAAGACCGCATGTCTCTTCTCTTCAAAGGGTGATCTACATTATTCATGATTAATGGCTTGATCTTCTCCAGGACCTGGATAAAAGTGATCGTCAATATTGATTCATTGAAGGAAGTAAGAATCGGCCTTGGTTTGTTGTGATCGCCAGGCGTGGTTTTTTCTAATAAAGGAGAAAGAAATTTGAACTTCTTGTGATCGCCAGGCATGATTTTCTAAAGAGCCTTTGGTTTTCAGAAATTATCGGAAGTCTGAGTTATTTGTGATCGCCGGCTTCATCTTCTCTAGAACTTGGGAAGAGTTGATCGTCGTGCAAGTCTTTCCAAAGATGATTGAAATTGCTTTTCAGGAATCTTGTTGGTTTGATAGTGATCGGTTTGATCATAATGAGATCGCAATCTAGATCTCTTATTATACAAAATTATATGAGAATGTTCTTAATCCTTCATTTCCCATCAAATGATAGATGGGTTTTCTTCAAAATGACGGTCTGAATATATTTTGAATGCCAGATCAATATTCGTGAAGATTTCTTATCAAGTAAATCTGACCAAGTGTTTTAAATTTTTTAAGCGGTCTAATTATGCTGAGATCGCAGAATTGTCTTTCTTATGCGAAGTGCCGAATCTGTCAAGTTTTCAACATCCTCATAAACTAGAGATCGACGAAACCTAAAGCATTAAGATCGAATGCTAAATTTATAACGCTGTGATCGCATACGATGGAAGCCGTGATCGATTAATGTGAATAATAAAGCAAAAATTAAAACAAGAGAATCATTCATGAACAAAAATAATTTTCTATTCATTTCAAAAAATTACAATGATTGGTGCGGTCAACGACCGGAGATTACATCATTTTTCTAAAAACAAACTATTTCTTCTGCTTCTTTTTTCGGGGAGATCGCTCCTCTGACGAAGAAGCTGATCCTTCTGAAGATTCACTACTATCAGATTCACCTTTTCCAGAATCTGAGACCGCCTCTGAGATCGTCTCCTCACCCTAGATAGAAGAAGCGGGATCATCTTTTTCTGGACTTCCCGTGATCTCAATAGACTCATCTTCGATAGCCTCCCCGGTTCCTGACTCCTTGGCCTTTTTCTTCTCCCATGCCTCCTCGATCATCTCCGCGACCTCAGGAAAGAGATCGGCAAAAGTGGTATCCTGGAAATCGGCGGTGAGACCGCCTCTTTCATGAAGGATAGCAATGGTTTTGTTTGATGTGTCTCTAACATGAGTGTACAGAGATTTGAGGTAGTCAGGATTGTGGATGTCAAATGCGGTCTTCTTAAAGTTCTGAGGAAAGAAAAATGGGTCAGATCACCAGCGGTCAAGGTAAAGCAGATTTTTAAGATTACATTTTTTACTTACATCGAAGCGATCTTGCAGGCACTCTGCATGCTCCAAGGATGCGCGGAGAGATCGCCCCATTTGATGATTGAGGATCAAACTTCGGACGGCCGCTTGCGAGCATATATCGGGCAGATGGTCGGTCTCATGACTTAATGCCTCATTAGCATTCTTCTTTCCGTAAAGGGCGGCAGTGACTGCGAAGGCATGATTAGTCAGCCTACCTCCCCAAAAGGGGAGATCGGTAGACACCTTTAGAGAGTCACCGGTCTCACTCCATCTTAGGAGTGGTCTCCCTTTGTTATCTTTCAATTTCTTCCCAAAGCCCACTAAAGCAAAGGGCCCTTCTTCCAGATCGCCCTCTTCAGCGATCTCCTTCGCCTTTCTTTGGCGATCTTGACGTAAGCGTTTTTCCCTCTGAGTGAGGACCTCTCCCTTAGGAGTCACAGGGTCAACATCCGGGATGGCGAAAGAAGCTGTAGAATGAACAGTCGATAAAAGGAAAAAGATAAAGATATTCAGAAGCCACAGGAGACCACGGAAATTAACAACTTACTCTCTTCAGGTGTGACTGCAGCAACATCCGGCCAGATCGCCAGGTAATGAATCAGATCAAAACGCTTGCCTGCAAGCCACTTCAAGATCGCCAGCTCCTCCTGGGAAATGAGCTTCTCTTTTCTAAAGATTCGCTCTGCTCGAGGGGAAGGCCGGTTGGGGAGACCGCCGAGATCGCCCTCAAACACCAGATACCTCTCAGTCTAAAGAGGAACCTTGTTAGGCAGATTTAAAACTTTTATACCATTGCAGCTGAAGTACATCAATCCTTTAAATTCTTCTTTCTTCTGACCCTCTTTTAATATTTTAGCAGAGAAAGTTCTTCGGAAGACCGCCATGGTGAACCTTATCTTAGCCGATCTCAGGTAATTGATGAAAACATTCATCAGACCGATTGAGTTCGGCGGAAGCTGAGCCAGTACGAGACCATAATATTCCAATACTTCAAGAATCTCCCAAGGAACGGGGATTTGAAGGCCATAATAGAAGTGATCGATCGGGATGATGTACCTACCTTCATCCCCTTAGTTCAAGTCTTCGCCCTCGAACGGAATTCTGATCGCGATCTTTTCATCGATCTTATGTCTCTCAATAAACAAAGAGTATTCTTCCTCCGGGATTAGCCCATACTCATGCTCAGAGTCTAGGAAGATTTCAGCAGCCTTGGAGCGCGCGGACACCATTTTCTGAGATCGCAAAAATCAACAATCTAAAGAAAATTCGAGAAGAATGGAGTAATGGTCCGAGAAATCAACTATTTATAGAAAGAAGTAGATGATTGTACAATGATTACACTTCTTGGGATCGCCCTGCAGATGGGTCAGACCGCCAAAAGCTATATAGGCTCGAAAATGACAAGCATGAATAGAATTTTCATCAGATAGAGATCATAACAGCCCGCATGAAGATCGCAACACACAATTCACAATACAAACACTATTTAATAAGATCGCATTCATGAAAGCCAGGGATCGCAAAATGAGTATCATAACGTTAAAGATAATACCATAAAGCAAAATCAAAAATATCTTACAAACCAGAAATTAACTAAGCAGTGTTTTTAAAGAGATCGCTAAATGAAAGGAAAAAGGGCTGCGGTCTCATCGCCTCTGATCCTTTCTCCTTCCAACGAATGCTGCCACATCCTGCATCTCGTTGACCGCAGTCCATGCAGATGCTAGGCTATGATTGGCAACCATGGCAGCCCTATGGATTTTAGACATTTCGCGGTCTACTTGCTCCATAGGGATTACCACGATTTCTGCCGATCTCTTTTCCGCGAGACCGCTGGAAGAGCCCGCCTTCATCGACATTTGAGGCCCCCCCCAAAGAGTGGCGATCTCAGCAGCAAGTGTCGCGGCCTTACCTCTGTAATAATCTGCATCCTTTTCGGCTTTCCGAAGTTTTTCTTCAAACTCGCCTCGAGCCTGCTTTTCTTTGACCTCAAAGTTTGCAAGAATTCGCTTCTCCATAGCTTCGAAATTTGCGGTCTGGATACGGAGGCGGTCTTCTAGCATCCGCTCCCGATCTCGCATGACCCTCATATCTTCAAGCATAGGCTTAAGGAGATCAGCGAACTCTGGAGGAATTGAGACTTTTCTTGGTATCTCACCATCTTCGGAAGCTGAGCTCTTGTTTTCATCTACAACCAGGAGAAAGACGATCAAAAATAATCAGAAATTGATATAAAAAAGAGTAAGGATTGTGTAAAATACTTGACAGAGTAACAAGACCGTAGTCAAGTAAGTTCTTTTCAACATCTTTTGAGACCGCATCATTGGCAGTCAACAAAAGGCGGTCAGATCCCCTTAGGCATTCTAAATTGATTTTTTCTAGTTGTCTTTTTTTGTGACCGTTCTCCTTCTTTTCTTCTCCTTTTTAACTCGGCATTACTAACAAGGATATCATCAGTTTCTATAAGAACGATCTCAGGCCTCTTCATTGGGGATGAGGGTCGGAAAGCAAGTACGGGAAGAGAATCAATCGATCTCACGACCATCCTCGCCTTACCAGTCTTAATAGCTTCCAACGTGGCTGCGCGGTCTCTACCTCTCCAGAATCCAGGTTCTCGCCCAATTCAACAAAGGTATCGCCGCGATCGCTAGATGTCGCGGTCTCGTTTTTCTTGTTTTTTCTTTTTTGAGATCGCCCCTTCGGCGATCTTCTTCTTCCTCTTATTCTTTTTCCTCTCTTTCTTATCCTTTTTTTCTCTCAGCAACTAGGGCCCCCTCCTTTTCTCTTTCCTTTTTCTCTATCTCCGCCGCCAAGGAGATCGCTTCCTTCTCTTTTCTCTCCTCTTCCCTGGCAACCTCCTGCCTTTTCTTCTCTTCTTCTTCCATTTTTCTTTCACCCTCAGCGACCCGCCGCGAGTCTGGCGGTCTCCTTTTCTTTGTCTTCTTTCTCTCTTCTCTCTGCAGCTTCTCGCTCTTTCTTCTTTTCTTCTTCCTTCCTTTTTCCTCTCACCTTCAGCGACCGCCGCAAGCCTGGCGGACTCCTTTTCTGCTTCTTGCTCCTTTTTCTTTCTTTCTTCTTTCCTTTTTCTTCTTCAACAGCTTTTTCCTTGGCGATCATTCGAAGTTGTTCAACTTCAAAGGGGTCCCTTTGACTGATAATTGAGAAAGATTAATAGGAAAAATCGATCTTAAGACAAATATATAATAATTAAATCACTTACATCTATTACGTGATCAGCCGGATGGCCTTCTGAAAGATAATCCTGAAGACTAATGTCATCGGCGATCATAGCTTGTCCATTATCAGTTTTTGTCCTCTTAGCAGTCTGATCAGGAGAGCTCACTTCTTTTCTTTTCAAAATCTCTAACGGCTTTTCCTTTATCAGCGATCTGGCTCCTTAGATTCTCAGCTGAAGCCTTCACCTGCAGCATAGCAGCCTTGATCGACTCTACCGAAGCGGTCTCCCCAGGACGATCAGCAGGCTGGTTGATCATATCCAGGGGGGTCTTAACGACAATTTCTGGGACCGTCAGATCAACTATGGCCGTCGAAGCAGAATTTTCCTTTTCCTTTGAACTTCTGACCAATTTTTCTTTACTAGAATCAGCGATCTTTTTCGAAATAACTTTCTTTGTTTTCGATGCAGACCGTGGAGATTTTCGAGATTGTGCCGACACCTTCATCATGTCAAGAGCATCCATCTCGAGAAAAGGCTTTTTTCACAATCTCAATAAATAGTGACCGCTCAAAGGCCAGGATTTCAGAGTATCAGGAAGATTGAAGATCCGAAGTGGTATTATAGCCCAAGCCGCATTTATGACGGTCGCCGGTCTCAGCGGTCAAAGATTACATTTTCGAAGTTTCCAGCGTAACTTAAAAATGTGCGGGGATTATGTTTGCCCGGGAAAGCCCACGATCTTGTCTTTACAGCGCAAGTTGGCGTTTCCAAGCGGTCTCCAATATTTGTGATCGCCCAGATCACCAGCCTTCAGCCTGGTCTAATTTTCTAAGTTCCAAGCAAACCAAGCCACTCAAGATCGCCAGTCTAGGCGGTCTGGGATTTTTGCTTTGTTTTTTACTATCTGTACCCCATTTCACTGCCCCGGCTCTCCTGTACCCCGGGCAGCCCGTAGTCCTTCAATTCTTGCCCGTTTGGGCAGCCCCCTCGTCTATAAATAGAGGGGTAGGGGTACCTGAAAAGGACTAATTTGCTAGAGGCTCCAGCTTACAACCTGTGTAAGCGGTCTCGTTTCTTCGTGATCGCCATTTCGT
>JAWHQI010000905.1:0-169039 GCA_033032865.1 Dactylorhiza incarnata | reverse complement strand
GATGTTGCTGTCTTTCTAGGCTGGAAGAAAAATATTCAAGTCAATTCGTCGAGTACACTCGAGAAGACTCGGAGAATTTGTCGAGACATCTCGAGTGGACCAGACGAACTCGTCGAAGATCCCTTGATAGGTCTCGAGTAATGTCTTAATTCTTTTCGTCGAGTGAGTTATTGACCACTCGTGAACACTCGACGAATTCGTCGAGTGCTCTCGAGAAATCAGTGAATATTCCTACAAGTCTATAATTCAGCTAAGTAAAATTTCGTCAAGTAAATTTTGTCTAATCATTACGACGAATTCGTTGAAACGTTAAGTAAAATTCATCGAGTGATCAAATCACTTCACGAGTGCATTCGACGAATGGACTTATCCGCTTTTCATTTTCAAATTCCAGACGGCTTATATTTAGGGCTTCCTCCATGTATAGTACATGTGGAGCTTAATCCTTAAATCACGTTTCTAGCCATTGGAGAAGGTTTGTTAAAATACTTAACGGTTATTTCGTTCAACCCTAATCGTGCATAATCTCAAGAAATCGCAAATCTTCTGTGACGGCTATTCTCGCTTTCGCAAAGGAAATTTTTGTTGCCGACAAAGTTTCTGCACGATTCTTCTCCAAGAACAGAGTCGACCAGGCCTCAGCTTTGAGATTCTCTCAAGATCATTTCAGATCCAGTCGACTCCTAAGTTTTCAGATCAAGATTCTCAAAAGACAGTTTCTTTCTTCCATCTCTTTTAAGTTCAGAGCTTTTTCTCAAGATGAAGAAGGAAACTATTTTCCAGATATGTAAAAGAAAATCTCCCAGAGATTTAAGAAGATTGTTTCTCAATCTATTGTTGTGTAAAAAACCATGTTACAATACTTTGTAGGAAGTTTTACTTCCGAGTTTTTGTAGATCCTAGTTTAGAGGATCGAGTGTAGGAGGGGTTGTTCTTCAAGTTTTTGTAGGAGAGTTTGTTCTCCGAGTTTGTAGAAGTTGCTAACTCCGAGTTGTAAGATTGTTTCAATCTGGGATTAGTGAAGTAGCCTAGTCTAGCCGGGAGTGCTAGATAGGTGTGGCGGGAAAGTGGACGTACCCATTCCAGGGAACCACTATAAATCCTTGTGTTTTGTGTGTGCTCTTTATTTCTGTGTGCTTTTCTTTAAAGTTTTTGATTCCGCAGAATAGCCATAGAATTCACTTATTCACCCCATCTCTGTGATTTAGGTAGCAACTAGATACTTTTAATTAGTATCAAAGCGAGGTTGTTCATTAAGAGGTTAACACCTTGAACAAAGTCCTCTATCTAGTTGTTCAATGACATCATGTCTGGAATGGACAGAAACAAGGATTCTTCCATGAAGTTGTTAGTGTGCACTAAAAAGAACTTTCCTATGTGTAAGAAAGAGTAAGGTTCTACATGGAAGCCACCGACCAAGAATCTTTCAGATTTTTGAAGAAGGTCCTCATATTCCAATGACAGCATCTACAATCAACCGAAATGTACAAGTTACCAAAAGATGCTGGATTTAACACAGGACAAGATTGCCATTGTAGCATTGTACAAGAAGGCAAAGAACATCATTGTCAGTGCAGTGGATGACTCCATGTTGCAAAATCTGTTTCACTGCAAATCTGCCAAAGAGATGTGGGACTCTCTTGTTGTCTTGATGGAAGGTACAGATGAAGTTAGAGATGATCTTAGATCTCTGCTAAATCAAGAGTGCGAGGCCTTCAAGCAAGACCCAAGAGATCGCATATCAGATACCTACGAGAAATTCTTCAAAATTGTCAACGGTTAAGAAATTATGACCGGGAGTTCACTGTTGGAGAACTAAACAACAAGTTCTTAAGATCTCTGGCGAAAGAATGGGATACCAAGGCAATCGATATAATGGAGTTTGGAAAGCTAACTACAATTATAACGACCCAGCGCCAACATCCCAACTAGTGGCCCGCCCCTCTGTCCCCTTTACCGGGCCGACGTCAGCACCTATCTAGTGGGCCATCCTTCCGGACCGTTAATAAGGACTGCAGTAAGGTCAAACCCCAACCCATCACTGTGCCTGTTTCTCAGCACAGTAGGTTGCTGATGATAGGTCTCGATCCCCGCCACCCTTAACAAGTTTAACCTTCAACAATTCTTATCACCAACTGAGCAGCTCAGTTGGTGACAAGAACTGTTGAAGGTTAAACTTGTCGAGGGTGACAGGGGATCGAGACCCGCCATCATCAACCTACTGTGCTGAGAAACAGGCACAGTGATGGGTTGGGGTTTGACCAGACTGCAGTCCTTGTTAATGGTCCGGAAGGGCAGCCCACTAGATAGGTGTTGGCGTCGGCCCAGTAAAGGGGCCGAAGGGGCAGGCCACTAGTTGGGATGTTGGCGCCGGGTCATTACAAAAAAGTCGACTTTTTTGTAACGACCCGACGCCAACATCCCAACTAGTGTCCCACCCCTCTAGCACCTTTACCGGACCGGCGCCAGCACTAGGCCGTTCAGGCTGCTTGAGTCGCTTGAGCTTCTGACCAAATTCATAGGTTGTCGTCCGAGTTGCCAAATCAGCTAGACAAGAGTATTGGAGGCACCGAGAAGTTGTTAGGAAACTGTTCAGACCGGGCCGAATAAAATCACGCCGTCGTCTGGCGACATCAATTTTGCTGGACGATAGCCGACCAAATGAGCTGGAGATCGGTCAGACCGCCACCTCCCTTCTTGAAGTCCGGTAAGCTATTCTTAACTGCCGGGCCGCATTAGGAGGTGATGGACGTCGACCCGAGTTGTCTTCACCTTGAGGTTGTCGGGGGCTACTGGAGGCTATCCGCTCGAACTCGGGGTCGAGGTCGTCGGAGCTGCTGGAGGCTAACTGCACGGTGCATGCGGTTAGCTTAAACCAGACCGCATAATCAAATTTATACCGTCTCCGTGTCCTCTCTCCTCCTCTGTTCATGCTCGAGGTTCCTATTTATAGGCTCTGGGTCTGGTGTCATCACAGATGGTGATTCGGTGGGCAGAACTTGACCCGCACGATTAGAAAACCGGAGGTTGCTTGCCTTTTTTGGCGACTATAACTACAGAGGCCACCGACGAGCTCTACTATTCTTGGAGGTCATCTAACCGGTGGCTAGGCAAGTTGTGACCACCATCCTACGATTAGAAAAAAAGGAGATCGGCACTTACCTGGGGAGGTTGGAGGGAGCCGCCGCATAACCTGGTGTGAAAGTCACCGACCAGGCGGTTAGAAAATAAGAGACCGCCGACCTGTCGGTTAGACGGAGGAGACCGCCGACCTGGCGGTTAGAAGATAGGAGACCTCCAACCTGGCGATTAGATCGAGGAGACCGCCGACCTGGCGATTAGAAGATAGGAGGACCGCCGACCTGGCGGTTAGACGGAGGAGGACCGCTGACCTGGCGGTTAGAAGTAGAAGGAGGGCTGATACTGGGCGACTAAATTGGCGGAGGCTGCCGCCTCTTGGTTGGAGGTTGCACCCATGCGGTTAGGACAAGGAAGCCGTCGCTTACCTTGGTGTTGGAGGCCGCCGGCGGTTAGAGAAAAGGAGACCGCTAGCTACAATGGTGGAGGTCGTCGGTGGTTGGGATGGAGAAAACTCATACTATAGGCATTGTGGGGGTAGAAAATGCCGCTTCTTTGCCGTTTTGGGTGTGAAATGACCTTTGCGTGAGGTCTAAACCTTCTTGGGCTCGTAATCTATAAAAGGTAGCAAAAGGCCTCCCAGGGGAGGATCGCTGATTTCTGGGTCAACAAAATCCCCGCACTATTTACAGTTTCTAAGAAACTTCGAAAAAGTAGGTACGGACCCACATAAATCGTGATCCGCTTCTGGAAAACTGTCAAAAGTGGGAAAGAGAGAGGGGAAAAAGTACCTGATGCCTCTCCACAAAGGAACTGGTGAATGCTTATTCTTTCTCATGCAAGGGAGAAGAGTCATAGCAAGTATAAGGCATAATTCACAAGTACCTGAAGGGAAACTTGCGAACATCGGCTCATTTTGATCTCTGAGGCGAAACTTGTAAGTATCTGCTTAGCCTCTGAAGAGAACTAGACAAGTAGGTAAAGATGAATTATAACGCGAGTACCTGAAGAGAACTCGCGAACACCTGTCGATCTCTGCAAAAGAGAACTCAAAGCAGGTATTAAGAAATTTCATAATTGCGAGTACCTGAGGAGAACTCACGATCACGTGCCAATCTCTACAAAAGAGAACTGAAAGCAGGTATAAGAAGAATTTATAAAGTGAGTACCTGAATAGAACTCGCGATTACCTGCTAATCTCTGCAAAAAGAGAACTTAAAGCAGGTATAAAAGAATTTATAACCCGAGTACCTGAAGAGAACTCGCGATCGCCTGCTAATCTCTGCAAAACAGAACTTAAAGCAGGTATAAAAAGAATTTATAACGCAAGTACCTGAAGAGAACTCGCGATCACCTGCTAATCTCTGCAAAAGAAGAACTTAAAGCAGGTATAGAAAGAATTTATAATGCGAGTACCTGAAGAGAACTCGCGACCACCTGCCAATCTCTGCAAAGAGTACTTAAAGCAGGTATACAAAGAATTTATAACGCGAGTACCTGAAGAGAACTCACGATCACATGCCAATCTCTCCAAAAGAGAACTTAAAGCAAGTATAAAAAGAATTTATAACGCGAGTACCTGTAGAGAACTCGCGATCCACCTGTCAATCTCTACAAAAGAGAACTTAAAGCAGGTATAAAAAGAATTTATAATGCGAGTACCTGAAGAGAACTCGCGATCACCTGCTAATCTCTGCAAAAGAGAACTTAAAGCAGGTATAAAGAGAATTTATAATGCGAGTACCTGAAGAGAAACTCATGATCACCTGCTAATCTTTACAAAAGAGAACTTAAAGCAGGTATAAAAAGAATTTATAACACGAGTACCTGAAGAGAACTCGTGATCACCTGCTAATCTCTGCAAAAGAGAACTTAAAGCAGGTATAAAAAGAATTTATAACACGAGTACCTGGAAGAAAACTCGCAATCACCTTACTATCTCTGCAAAAGAGAACTTAAAGCAGGTATAGAAAGAATTTATAACGCGAGTACCTGAAGAGAACTCGCGATCACCTGCTAATCTCTGCAAAAGAGAACTTAAAGCAGGTATAAAAGAATTTATAACGCGAGTACCTGAAGAGAACTCGCGATCACCTGCTAATCTCTGCAATAGAGAACTTAAAGCAGGTATAAAAAGAATTTATAACGCGAGTACCTGAAGAGAACTCGCGATCACCTACTAATATCTGCAAAAGAGAACTTTAAAGCAGGTATAAAAAAGAATTTATAACGCGAGTACCTGAAGAGAACTCGCGATCACCTGCTAATCTCTGCAAAGTGAACTTAAAGCAGGTATAAAAGAATTTATAATGCGAGTACCTGAAGAGAACTCACGATCACCTGCTAAGCTCTACAAAAGAGAACATAAAGCAGATATTAAAAAGAATTTATAACACAAGTACTTGAAGAGAACTCGCGATCACCTGCCAATCTCTACAAAAGAGAACTTAAAGCATGTATAAAAGAATTTATAATGCGAGTACCTGAGGAGAACTCACGATCACCTGTTCATCTTTACAAGGGATATATATAAAGAACATGTGTTCATATAAACATTCATAGAAGAGAAGTTTTTGGTTCCTCGACACAATATGGTGATATTTCACCTCATCTTGCCGTACTTAGAGGGATATGAGAATAACATCTCATTTGTAAGCAAAAAGCTAGCTTAGCATCTGTATCAGATGCAAAAGAAATAACAATGCTCAATCAGAGCAGCCACTACAATGTGGATATAAAGCTGAAACTGCATTGGGGCGACCACCAAAAGGTGGGTTCGATTGTCTTAGAAAGATCTGGGCAACCATCGAAAGATGGGTTTTATTGCCTTAGAAAGATTTGGGCGACCATCGAAAGATGGGTTCGATTGCCTTATTAAGATCTGGGCAGCCATCGAAAGATGGGTTCGATTGACTTTAAAAGATTTGGGCGACCATCGAAATATGGGTTCGATTGCCTTTAAAGATTTGGGCGACCATCGAAAGATGGGTTCGATTGCCTTTAAAGATTTGGGCGACCATCGAAAGATGGGTTCGAATTGCCTTATGGAATCTTGGGTAACCACCGAAAGGTGGGTTTGATTGCCACAACATATACAAGCCATGTTTAACCATGTACGCATTTGAAGGAAAAAGCTAGTGCAAACATAACTGAAAAAGCTTTAAGATGAACATTATGGAAAACCTTCTGCAATGAAAATAGATCTAGCATTGAGTGAATACCCAATATTGCTACGAAAGATTTTGCAATAATATTTTTAAGCAACATATTCTCGCAGCTTACCATCTTTTAGCAATTTTCTACGAGCTTATGTAGAGCTCGTCATTTTTCTGTATCATGACCCACACACATGTGGTTTTGACAAAATAAGTCTTTGTGGCAGCTCCTATGATCAGGTCGTAGGAGAGAAGGTATCGTAAAACCAGGTTCATGCTGGATAATCTGAAGAACTTCTTTCATAGAGATAGTTAAACTTGTATACCTTCCTCGGAACTTATCTTGCTTATATGGGTGAGGAAGATCACATGGCTTGCAATCATAAGCCTGAGTTGAGATATTAGGGTTGACAAGACATAACTCTGATTGATTTAGCTGCAGGATACTTTGAGAAGCAGATGGACGCCCATGATCATAACATACTTCATGTTGAGATGATAAGTTGGGACCTTGTTCATATTCTAACAAATAGCCACCATGATTGATAAGAAGATAATCATGAGAAGAATGATCCTTCTGTTGGTGGTATAATATCTCCTGTTGTGGTTGCGGATTATGAATTAATGAAGCAAAATAACCGAGGTTCGTAACCTCACCCTTAATGAACTAATTTGCTATTTCGATAAGATAAGCATAGAATTCTGGCTCTTTCATGGTGACTTCGAACTTAATAGGACCTTCTTGGAGACCATTGTTTAAGGCGAATTTATAGAGATTTTGATCAACATTAATGACACCAAGGATCTCTTTTTGAAAATGATCGATGAAGTGAGCAGTAGATTCACTATCTTTTCTCTTGATCTGAAAAAGAGCTGGTATACCTCTCTTACGCTTTCTTAAAGTACTAAACCTTAATTGAAATTCTCTTCGAAGATCCCCAAAGCAATTGATCGGTTGAGGTGGTAAATGATAGAACCAATCCAAAACTTGATCGTCCAAAGTCATGATGAGAAGTTTGCACTTGATACCTGATAGAGTTCTTAGTGAAGTAGCCGCCTCAAAGGCTTGTAGATGAAAAAACTAGATCACTTATTCCAGAATAGACTGGTAGACGAGGCTCTTTAAAATCGCTTGGGAATACTTCCCAATGAATTTTGTATGATAATGGGGAAGGTTCTTGCTCTTCTTGATGAGTGATAGAGAGTTCTTCCGCTTCAGGTTGCAGCAAATGTTCTATATGATTGCTAGAAGGCTTGTCATTAGCAGCTGCTATAGTATTAAGTTGAGAATCCACTTCTCACTTGAATGTTACAAGCATTTCTGGATGATTGAAGAGATGCATGAGACCCTTTGACGGATGATCCATGAAAACAGAAATTGACAAAAGAGAAAAACTGCAATAACTTCTAAACGAAGCCGAATTTGAGCAACCTGAGGGTGTAAAATGAACTCGAACAGGTGAACCTATTCTCCAATGGATGGATGGCTCTGAGCCGGTTCCGAAAAGCTATTGTGGGCTGAAAGCGGCCAAGCGGATCAAAAGTTATAACTGTTTTTAAATTGGATTTATTTTAGGCCGAATCTCGCTTCTTCATCGCAACTGTTGTTCATCAACCACTCAACATCTGAATGTCACGTGTTTTTGTTGATGCCAAAATTGTACCACATCCACGATACTCTAGCCTTTTGAGATGAGAGGAGTTAACTGTCGAGCAACTGGTTACTTGAGTCACGAGTGAAGAGATGAGAGAGAGAGGAGAAGAGAGGGCCACTACCGCTAGCTTGCGACGAGACCAGACTTCACCCGCCGCGGCAAATGCCACTCCTGCGGCGGGATTTCCCTTTATTTATGAACTTGTATTACAACTTGTCTTGGATTCGAATATGTAGAGAAGAGAAACCAATGTTGATTACAAGGGATAATGAGTAAGAAAGAGCCCGACTAGGCCGTTCAGGCCGCTTGAGTCGCTTGAGATACTGACCAAATTGATAGGTTGTCGTCCGTGTTACCAAATCAGCTAGACATGAGTCTTGGAGGCGACGGGAAGTTGTTAGGAAACTGTTCAGACCGGGCCGAATGAAATCATGCTGTCGTTTGGAGACATCAATGTCGTCGGACGATAGCCGACCAAATGAGCTGGAGATCGGTCAGACCGCCACCTCCCTTCATGAAGTCCGGTAAGCTCTTCTTAACCGCCAGGCCGCATTAGGAGGTGATGGATGTCGACCCAAGCAGTCTTCACCTTGAGGTCACTGGGGGCTACTGGATGCTATCCGCCCGAACTCGGGGTCGAGGTCACTGGAGCTGCTGGAGGCTAACCACACGGTGCATGCGGTTAGCTTAAACTAGGCCGTAGAATCAGGTTTCTACCATCGTCGTGTCCTCTCTCCACCTCTGTTCATGCTCGAGAGTCCTATTTATAGGTTCTGGGTCGGTGTCATCTCCGCCGGTGAGCCGGTGGACGGAACTTTACCGGCGCGGTTAGAAAACTGGAGGTCGCCTTCTTCTTTGGCGACTAAAATGACGGAGGCCGCCGGTGAGCTCTACTATTCTCGGAGGTCGTCTAGCTGGCGGCTAGGAAAGTTGTGACCGCCATCCTGCGGTTAGACAAGAAGGAGATCGACACTTACCAGGGGCAGTTGGAGGGAGCCACCGCTTACCCTGGTGAAAGTCACCGACCAGGAGGTTATGAAATAAGAGACCGCCGACCTGGCAGTTAGACGGAGGAGACCGCCGACCTGGCAGTTAGAAGATAGGAGAATGCCGACCTGGTAGTTAGACGGAGGAGACCGCCGACTTGGTAGTTTAGAAGATAGGAGACCGCCTACCTGGCGGTTAGACGGTGGAGACCGCGGACCTGTCAGTTAGAAGTGGAAGAAGGCTGATACTTAGGCGGCTACACTGGCGGAGGCCGCCTCCTCTTGGATGGAGGTTGCACCCGTGCAGTTAGGACAAAGAAGCCGCCTCTTACCTTGGTGTTGGAGGCCGCCGACGATTAGGAAAAAGGAGACCATCAGTTACAATGGTGGAGGCCGCCGGTGGTTGTGATGGAGAAAACACCTACTATAAGTGGTGTGAGGGTAGAAATTTCCGCTTCTTTCCGTTTTGGGTGTGAAATGGCCTTTGCGTGAGGTCTAAACCTTCTCGGGTGCGTAATTTGTAAAAAGGTAGCAAAAAAGGCCTCCCAGGGGAGGATCGCCGATTTCTGTGTCAACACTACAAATTTGCAATAATATCTTGCTAGTCCAAGGAAACTTCAAATGTCTGCAACGGTCTTCAATAAAGGCCAGTCTTTCACAATTTCAATTTTAGAGGGGTCTACTGCTACTTCCTGCCCCACTAATAAGATGACCAATAAGCTGACTTTTTTGAGCCAAAATTCACACTTGTTGAACTTTGCATACAAGTATTGCTCCCTTAGTTTCTCCAGGACCAAACTTAAATGTTTAGTATGATCATCCTCCGACTTGGAGTATACCAAAATATCATCTATGAAGATGATGACAAAAATGTCTAGGTATGGCTTGAAGACTCAGTTCATCAGTGTCGTGAACACCGAGGGGCATTAGTAAGGCCCAAATAGCATCACTGTGGACTTATAACCCATATCTAGAGGTAAAGGCCATCTTTGGGATGTCTTCCTCTTGGATCTGTAAATGGTAATAACCGGATCTTAAGTCTAATTTTGAAAAAACTCAAGCCTCTTGGTGTTAATCAAAGAGCTCCTCTATTAAGGGAGTGGGTATTTATTTTGTACTGTTAATCGATTGAGTTCCCGATAATCAATACAAAGTCGTAATGTTCCATCCTTTTTCTGATTAAAAGAATAGTAGCTCCCCATGACGATGGAATAGGACGAACAAATCCATCTTAGACCAACTCTTGTAGTTGTTTTCTAAACTCAGCTAACTCTTTTGGGGCCATTCAGTAAGGAGCTCAGGATACAGGTTGAGCTCCGGTCATGATGCGCAAATCTAGCGCACCGCTATAGGCGGTTGCGAGACTGCGGCACAAAACGGCAGTGTACCGATCGTTCAAGTAATATAAATTGTGGGAGTGAATCCCCAAGTATCGAATCTCAAAGGAACACGGTAAGGTGGAGTTATCTATCGAGGAAGGACTTGAGATTGAAGTCCTTTAGGTCGGACGGAATGCGGAAGATTTGATTTTGTGAAAAAGAAATAAAAACTAAACTAAATTAACACTATTATGCAGGCCGTTATGCACTACTTCGTTGGGCGGATGGAAACTATGCAGGCCGCTATGCACTGCTTCGCAAGGCGGATAGACGAGTAGGAAAGCGGATGGAGTGAGTCACACCGGCCGAATGAGGGTCGCAATCACCTCGTCAACAAGCACGCCACTAGCAATTGCTAGTGCTGCAACACCGAACACTCATACCACAATCACCACGAAAGCACACCTCAAGCACTCATAAAGCATGAAAACATTTCATAATATATAACAAGAAGTTCAAAAAATGTAGAGTGCAACATCATCAACATAAAGAAGATTACACTAACAACAATAGTCCAAGAGGAGAAAAATGCAAGAGATACAACCGAATCCGGAGGCTTGTTGTAGATTCACGGTAGGAATCATCGGGGTGTCAATCCACGTCCTAGCTCGATCCCCACTATCGTCCGGGGTAGAGGATGCCTGTCACTTCCTCCCAATGGATCTATCTTCTCCAGTAAACTACAATCCGGCCACGTCCGATGCGAAGAACTCCTTGCTTGGCGATGAAGATGAGTGTAGAATCCTCTCCTTGAAGTGCTTGGATGATGAAGGCGGCCGAGATGATGCTCCGGCTTTAGATTTCAAGGAAATGGTGATCGGAGCTCCTCCTTCAGGTTAGCGGCGATGGAGCGCCGAGAATGGCGTGGAGCAGAGCTATTGGGCGTCAATAAGATGATCCATCCCGCTTAGGGCAGATTCTGCAGCTTTTATAGAAAGTTAGTCAGAAATTGGTCACGCACAGTCGAACGCACGACCGTGCGTTAACCGTTCGATATTAATCGACTAATAGCCCCAGGAAGAAGAAGCGGGAGCGCCTGTGCGTTTTACTCACGCATGGTCGAAGCCGACCGTGCGTAAAAATGCACGGGCAAATTCCGAATGCAAGAAAATAGGCCAACAGAGGGGCTCGTGCGTTTTACACACGCACAGACAAAAATGACCGTGCGTAAAAATGCACGGGCGAATCCAGATCACCATTTTTTGCCAGCATAAACACACACATGGTCGGAGCGATCGTGCGTCAAGTAAAACGCACGACCGTGTGATTCATGCATAAATGTAATTTGGGCAGAATGGGGATCTTTCCACCTTCACAACACAATAATCAGCTGGGAAAACACCTCCAGCAACATCCAAAAATAGAAAAAGGGTTGGGGAGCACCATGTGTTTACCCCCAACAACATGGAGCGCAAATGCACACCAAAGCGTGCCTAAATAGTGCACATAGTGCGGAAGTGATTATATGAAGAATATAAATAACAATAGTTCGGAAAGGACGTGCACAAGAGTGAAAACTAGCCCGGATGAGTCCAAAAATGTGTATACAAATGGGACTCATAACACCCCCAGACTTACATGTTTGCGCGTCCCGAGCAAAACCAATTCAAGCTAAGGGAAAAACAAAGTAGCTGGTTAGGATATTGTGATACAGAGTAAAATGAGAAGTCACATACTCACATGTGTTAAAATATAGCAACAAAGATTTTTAATTATACTACATAGTTTATAGATTTCAAAAAAGGGTACAGAGTTATTATTCTACTCAAAATAGGAATTGTGGTGAATTGTCTAGTCATGCGTAAGGGGAAAATAGATGGACCGCTGAGATGAGAATTGCCTAAGATTAGGATCCGGGATGACCTCCACTAAAATCCGTTAGTGTCGGGGACCATATTCTTGCCTGTTCACATTCTCTCAATGACACTAGATCGGTTCACTGCACGAGTCGGTAGGACTTTGGGTTTTAAATGGGGCTTAGGTTACGGTGAGGTAAACAAAGGTAAACATAAAGGCTACACGCACCAAACCCAGATGAGCTAATTATAAAAATAATCTAACAAGCAACCACCAAGAGCACGAGTGCACCACACCCCCAGACTTAAGCTTGACAATATGGGTGTGTGCCCCGCCTAATCCAAACACAAATCTCAAACAGATTTTCATATAAGCTCTTTTTTTTACATTTTATTTTCTTTTCAATAATTTCTTCTTCTTTTTTTCTCTTTCTCAATTTGTTTTTCAAATCACTTTCAGCATATTTTCAATAAAAGCACAACCACCACCACCACAACATTTTCCATATCACACTCCCAAAATAGGAAATATAAATCTGCTCTTGCTTGGTGTTTAGGTGCATGACTAGGATCGGCATTTTGGCTTTGGTGATAACTAGGTAGAGCTGAATCAAATGACATGGATAGGCTCAAGGAGGCTAGCAAGTGAAGATGATAGGAGCACAAGACAGGCTCAACCGGGACAAAATGAAGGCCTACGTCACTCTCATGAAAATGAACTATCCTATGCCCATGCTTCAAGAATGGCCAGGGGCAAGTTCTTAGCCCCCGAGAAAGGAAATCCTTCCTCTGAACTCAAACAATACGAGTCTAACGATTATCTACACTCATCCCTACGCTACCACTCGATTCATATCGTATTCAACAATTTGAGTAGAATAATTAACAATTACACTTAGAGAAATAAAATAAACTAAAATTATAAGGAAAAATCTACTCTACACATATTTTTATACAAATGGGAGCACTCGACTAGGAGCACTACACGAGTCACAACTTACTCCGCTACACAATCCTAAACCAGCACCTCAATTTTCCAATTAAGCAGTAAAACTGAATTAAACTCGGAGCATGCTCGCGGGTAAGTGCGCTCTTAAGAGGGTGTAGTGTCGTGCCATCATCATGAATACTACAAAATAACTAAAATAAAGACTTCTAGCATGCTATGCAATAGTGCACGTGAGTGAGTACAATAAATATCTCTCCCCCAGACTTAAACTAAACAAACCAGCATAAAATATCAACATGAAATTTAAATGAGGGCTATGGGAAGAGAGTACCCAATGCTCAGAAAGTGAGCATACCAGAAGATGCATGTAAAACCAGGGCAAAGCCGCGGCATCCGCCATCCAGAAAAAGTACCTGCAGGGAGTGAGCTACGCAAAAAACAAAATAAAATATACTGGCTAAAATGAAATACCACTAACAAAACTAAACTAGATGAAATAAAAATGCAGGAAAAGTAAGATAACTATTGGGGTTATTGTCTTCCCAACACGACTTATTCAAATTTAAAACAGTTCTAGCTAATGGGTCTATAAAAAGAAAAGTGCACAGGTAACTGTTCTAATATCCATGTCGGTAACGGGTACCGATACGGTGATAAAACAGTTACCCCTCTACCTGAATAATAATACTTGCTTCTCACAGGTAGAGGGAAGAGAATGTAAGTGGAGAAGGAAGAATCCTCTCCCAACTCACCAAAATAATCCTTGCCCAACAAGGTGTCCATCTTCAGGGAGGCGGCAGGAGGAGAAGGCAATAAATGAGGCTTCCTTTATGGAGGAGGGTGTTGGATCGATTGGCGCCCTTAGAGGGGGGGGGGGAGTGAATAAGGGAATAACTTTCTTTTTTAAAATTTTAGATGATTTACAAAGTTGTTTAAAGTAAATTAGAACGAGATAGCAATTTAGCTTAAGGGAAGAAACAATTGTAATTAGCAATTTATAGTTTATGCCAAATGAAAGAAATCAGGTAAACACAAATGGAGACATGATTATATTATATAAAAAGGTGTTTACATAAATTTGGTTTCTATATCGCTAGAAATCGGAGGCGTACAAAGTAAAACAAATTTTCCTTTTCTATACCGACTTGTATCCCCACAAACCGGTTGACTTTATCCAATCCTTCTCCGGATATGGCCTCAAGCCGCTCTAGCCAATCCTTCCCCAGATATAGCCTCGAGCACCTCCTAGATCTAATCTCCTAGACCTAGTCGCCAACTCACGCGGTGAATTACCCCCTAAGCCGCGCAAGGACTTAGTCGCCAACACAAGGCGACTTCTATTACAAAAATTACAATAATGAAATAAAGCAAATAACAAGAACTCCCACTATGAGATTTCTGAAGTTGAGGATGAAGGATCACTGTAGCACAAGCAAGGTTGAAGCAATCGTTCTTCGGATGCAGCGTGGGGCCTTCCTTCTCCAGAAATCTTCTTTGGCTTTGAGTGGGAGATGAGCTTTCGGAAGAGTAACAACTCTGGAAATTTGGCACAATTAATCTTTCTGGAAGCTCTAACCGAAACGAGAGAGAGCCCATCAATTTATAGAACTTGAAGATAGTGCCTGCGGTAGCTCCTAGCGCCTGCGGTAGCATTCATGTGGAGCGGTTGCGAAACCGTCGGTGGCATGGCGCTTTGCACGAACTTTAGATAGCGCTGGCGGTACCGCTATTAGCTCCGTTTGAAAGTTCGGCTCCGTTTCAGATTTCAAAAATTCGGCTCCGTTTGAAAGTTATTTCAGTTTTTCTATTTCGACAATTCTTGTTTTCATGGATCATCCGTCAGAAGGCCCCGAGCATCCTTCCAATCATCTTGAAGTTCCTGTTCAAAGTAGCGACATAAACCCCCTATTAGCAGGGATCACCCACATTGAAAGACAAGAGGATTCTCAACTTAATACTATAGCAGCTACTTATGACAAGCCTTCTAGCAGTCATCTAGAGCATTCGTTACAACCTGAAGCAGCAGGACTCTCTATTCCTCATCATGAGTCTCATAAGGTTAGTATGGGTGATCCCCCTTACCTTGTTGATAGACTAATAATTCCTGCAGGAGAAGAACAAGAGCCTTCCCCATTATCGAACAAAATCCGTTGGGAAGTAGTCCCGAATGATTTCAAGGAGCCTCGTCTACCAGTCTACTCTGGAATGAGTGATCCAGTTTTTCATCTGCAAGCCTTTGAGGCAGCCACTTCACTAAGAATTTTATCAGATGGTATCAAGTGTAAGCTTCTCATCATGATCTTTGACGGTCAAGTTCTAGATTGGTTCTATCATTTGCCATCTCAATCGATCAATTGCTTCGGGGATCTTCGAAGAGAATTTTATTTGAGGTTCAGCACTTTAAGGAAACGTAAGAGAGGTCTACCAGCTCTTTTTCAGATCAAGCAAATGGATAGCGAATCCACAACTCACTTCATCGATCGCTTTCAAAAATAAATCCTTGATGTTGTTAATGCTGATCAAAGTCTCTATAAACATGCCTTAATTAATGGTCTCCAGGAAGGTCCTCTTAAGTTTGAAGTCACCATGAAAGAGCCAGAATCTTATGCTCATCTTATTGAAATAGCAAATCAGTTCATTAAGGCCGAGGATGCGAACCCCGATTATTTTGCTTCTTTAATTCAGAGGCCTCAACAACAACAGAAAGATTATTCTTCTCATGGTCATCTTCCTATCAATCGTCGTGGCTATTTGTTAGAATATGAACAAGGTCCCAACTTATCATCTGATCAACGTGAAATATGCTATGATTATGAGCATCTATCTGCTTCTCCAAGTATCCTGCAGCTAAATCAATCAGAGTTATGCCTTGTCAACCCTCATATCTCAACTCAGGCTTATGATTACAAGTCATGTAATTCTCCTCGCTCAAATAAGCAAGATAAGTTCCGAGGAAGGTATACAAGTTTGACTATCTCAATGAAAGAAGTTCTTCAAATTATCCAGCAAGAACCTGGTTTTACGAGACCTTCTCTCATGCGACCTGATCATAGGAATTGTCACAAAGATTTGTTTTGTCAATACCACATGTGTGTGTGTCATGATACAGAAAAGTGTCGCGCTCTACATAAGCTTGTAGAGAAGTTATTGAAAGAAGGCAAACTGCGGGAATATGTTGCTTAAAAATATGATTGTAAAGTCTTTTCTAGCAATATTGGTCACTCACTCGATGATAGATCCATTTTCATTGGCAAAAAAGTTCGTCTTAAGGCCAGAGCTCTTTCAGTTATGTTTGCATTAGTTCTTTCCTTTAAATACATACATGGTTGAATATGGCTCGTGAATGTTGTGGCAATCAAACCCACCTTTTTGGTGGTTGCCCTAGTTTCTTTAAAGGCAATCAAACCCATCTCCTTGATGGTCGCCAAAATCT
The DNA here is from genome assembly GCA_033032865.1 of Dactylorhiza incarnata. Taxonomy (NCBI): domain Eukaryota; kingdom Viridiplantae; phylum Streptophyta; class Magnoliopsida; order Asparagales; family Orchidaceae; genus Dactylorhiza; species Dactylorhiza incarnata. The sequence goes on along the minus strand of JAWHQI010000905.1, from coordinate 152,608 downwards.
TTAGAGGCAATCAAACCCATCTCCTTGATGGTCGCCAAAATCTTAAAAGGCAATCAAACCCATCTCCTTAATGGTCGCCAAAATCTTTAGAGGCAATCAAACCCATCTCCTTGATGGTCGCCAAAATCTTAAAAGGCAATCAAACCCATCCCCTTGATGGTCGCCAAAATCTTAAGAAGGCAATCAAACTCATCACTTAATGGTCGCCCAAATCCTTAAAAGCAATTGAACCCATCTTTTGATGGTCGCCCCATTACGGTTTCATCTTTATATCCACATTATAGTGGTTGCTCCAATTGAGCATTACTACTTCTTTTGCATATGATACAGAGGCTATGCTAGCTTCTTGCTTACAAATGAAGTGAATATCACCACGTCGTATCGAGACATCCAAAAACTTCTTTTCTATAGATGTTTATATGAATAGATGAATAGGTGGTTGCGAGTTTTCCTCAGGTACTCGCATTATGAAGTTTCTTTTATACCTGCTTTAAGTTCTCTTTTGCAGAGATTAGCAGGTGCGCGAGCTCTCTTCAGGTACTCGCGTTATGTTTTTTACCTGCTTTGAATTCTCTTTTGCAGAGATTTGCAGGTGTTCGCGAGTTCTCTTCAGGTACTCACGTTATATTATATTTTATACCTGCTGTGAGTTCTCTTTTGCAGAGATTAGCAGGTGTTCGCGAGTTCTCTTTAGGTACTCGCGTTATGTTTTTTACCTGCTTTGAATTCTCTTTTGCAGAGATTTGCAGGTGTTCGCGAGTTCTCTTCAGGTACTCGCGTTATAGATTGTTTTATACCTGCTTTATGTTCTGTTTTTGCAGAGATTGGCAGGTATTCGCGGGTTCTCTTCGGGTACTCGCGCTACAGATTATTTTATAGCTGCTTTAAGTTCTGTCTTTGCAGAGATTAGCAGGTATTCGCGAGTTCTCTTCAGGTACTCACGTTATAGATTGTTTTATATCTGCTCTTGAGTTCTCTTTTGCAGAGATTAGCAGGTGTTCGCGAGTTCTTTTCAGGTACTCGCATTATGTTTCATACCTGCTTTGAATTCTCTTTTGCAGAGATTTGCAGGTGTTCGCGAGTTCTCTTCAGGTACTCGCGTTATGTTTTTTACCTGCTTTGAATTCTCTTTTGCAGAGATTTGCAGGTGTTTGCGAGTTCTTTTCAGGTACTCGCGTTATGTTTTTTACCTGCTTTGAATTCTCTTTTGCAGAGATTTGCAGGTGTTCGCGAGTTCTCTTCAGGTACTCGCGTTATGTTTTTTACCTGCTTTAAATTCTCTTTTGCAGAGATTTGCAGGTGTTCGCGAGTTCTCTTCAGGTACTCGCGTTATATTATATTTTATACCTGCTGTGAGTTCTCTTTTGCAGGGATTAGCAGGTGTTCGCGAGTTCTTTTCAGGTACTCGCGTTATTTTTCATACCTGCTTTGAGTTCTCTTTTTGTAGAGATTAGCAGATGTTCGCGAGGTATCTTCAGGTACTCGCATTATATTTCATACCTGCTTTGAGTTTTCTTTTACAGAAATTAGCAGGTGATCGCGAGTTTCCTTCAGGTACTCGCGTTATATTCTTTTATATCTGCTTTAGGTTTTCTTTTGCAGAAATTAGCATGTGATCGCGAGTTTCCTTCTGGTACTCGTATGTTCCTATCTCTTTCTGCATGCTATAATTTTTGCCTTGCAGAGGTTAGCATCTATTGGCAAGTCATGAGCAGGTACTTGCTCTCTCCTTCTCTTATCCTTGTTCTAGCAATTTGTGAGAGGCGGATCACGATTTTCGTGGGTAAGTCCTACTTTTTCGAAGTTCTTTATGGAACTTGAAAAAGTGCGGGGATTATGTTTACCCAGAAATCGGCGATCCTTTTCGAGGAGATTTTTTCTGCGTTTCTCCTACAGGTCATGCGGCTAGGGATCTCCTGCCCGCCCAGCAGGGGCGGTCTCCTTCCTCAGGTCGCCCAGCCGGGGCAAGCCTCCTCCTTTAGACCGCGGGGGTAGGCGGTCTCGTCCTTCAGACAGCGCGGGTAGACGGCCTCCCCCTTCAGACCCAGCAGGGGCGGCCTCCTCCTTTAGACCGCGCGGGTAGGCGGTCTCATCCTTCAGACTGCGCGGGTAGACGGCCTCCCCCTTCAGACCCAGCAAGGGCGGCCTCCTCCTTTAGACCGCGCGGGTAGGCGGTCTCATCCTTCAGACCGCGCGGGTAGGCGGCCTCCGCCTTCAGACCCAGCAGAGGCGGCCTCCTCCTTTAGACCGCGCGGGTAGGCGGTCTTGTCCTTCAGACCGCGCGGGTAGGCGGCCTCCCCCTTCAGACCCAGCAGGGGCGGCCTCCTCCTTTAGACCGCGCGGGTAGGCGGTCTCGTCCTTCAGACCGCGCGGGTAGGCGGCCTCCCCCTTCAGACCCAGCAGGGGCAGCCTCCTCCTTTAGACCGCGCGGGTAGGCGGTCTCGTCCTTCAGACCGCGCGGGTAGGCGGCCTCCCCCTTCAGACCCAGCAGGGGCGGCCTCCTCCTTTTGACCGCGCGGGTAGGCAGTCTCGTCCTTCAGACCGCGCGGGTAGGCGGCCTCCCCCTTCAGACCCAGCAGGGGCGGCCTCCTCCTTTAGACCGCGCGGGTAGGCGGTCTCGTCCTTCAGACTGCGCGGGTAGGCGGCCTCCCCCTTCAGACCCAGCAGGGGAGGCCTCCTCCTTTAGACCGCGCGGGTAGGCGGTCTCGTCCTTCAGACCGCGCGGGTAGGCGGCCTCCATTCTTCAGACCGCGCGGGTAGGGATCCGATCACCGGCTCACCGGAGGTGACGACATCGACCCAGAGCCTATAAATAGGACCCTCGACCATGAACAGATGACAGGCAAGTTGGGGGACAAAACTGGCGGCTAGAAATAGCCAGACCGCACCTACTAGCGGTCTGACCGACGAACTCCTAACTGCCAGTTCGGGCGGTCTCAACAACAGGCCAGGCGGCCTCAGCAAACAGCCCGGGCGACCTCAGCAAACAGCCCGAACGGCTTTCTTTTCTTACCCGCAACTCTCTTGTATTAATGGTATTTCCATGTACTAAACACAACGAGCTGTAATACATATTATTAAATAAAGGGAAAGCCTGCCGCAGGAGTGGCATTTGCCGCGGCGGGCGAAGTCTGGCCTCGCCGCAAGCTAGCGACCCCCTCTTCTTTTCTCTCGTTCAGCTCTTCATTTGCGACTCAAGTAACCAGCTACTTGACCACTACCCCCTCTCTTTCCTTCTCGAGGGCGTGGGGACAATTTCGGCATCAACAAGGGTAGTAAAGAGGCATTCTTTAAGCTAGTTATAAATCATGATCGAGCTTTTGCAATATATGAAATGATAAAGAGTTTAAGCATAATATTGAAGAGATTTCAAATAAATAGATAAGAGTTTTAAGCAAGCGGAAGATTATAAGAAACATCTTTTTGTAAGCATGAAAAGCATAAGTAAAAATATGAGTTTTAGTTCAAAATTGATAGATGTTTTAACCTTTTTGAAATCTCAAAGTCTTTCATAAAGATACCAAGCATGAAATGAATATATCAAAGAGAGATTATACTACAATGTTACTTAATTTTAAGTTCAAGAGATACAAAAATATTGTAGAGATCATGCTAGGTTATCTAGTGCATTTCTTATATAAAGAGTAGTATAGATAAAGCATTAGAATCCAATACTCATGAGAAGAAGTGTTATGAAAGATAATGATGTGCACATAAATGTATTTTGAGCAAAGTTAACAATTGATTTAAATCACAAAATACAAGACATATGTAGAGTAAAATGCACAATAAAACACAAGTATATCAACTTTCACACACTTTTAATGCACATAATTTTAAACAAAGTAGTGTAGTAACCAAGGTTTGCACAAGACACTTTACTATTCTTTCCAAGGTACTCAACCTCACAATACTTATGAAGACTTATCAGGAGGTTCAAGTGGTGCTTGGTGGAGTTATATTTGTCTACATATATATATATATATTTTTTGTTCACATTTGTGAGACAACATTCTCCGAATACAATTGTTTTGCAAACCCAATTTTTTTTAATTTAACCACTTTTCAAAATTTCATAAGTGTAATTCAAATGTAGTGTAGGCAATAAACTTATGCAAGTTTTAATTCATTGTACAAATACAATACACAGGCAAGCATTTTAGATTTAAACACACATGTTGATTATCAAAATAAGTGAGTGAAAGGTATCATTATCAATCATAATATATTTACCCATACTTAGTGGCATGCTAAGCTTGGTTCTACACTTATTTTTCAATACAATTAATGCACTTTAAATAGATATATCAAAGCATGATAAACAAAATAATGTTCATAGTAATTTGAAGGAATAAATTTTTACATTGTAAATAATTCTAAATAATAGAATTCATTCATGCTTGATATTAACAATAAAGATCATACAGTTTTTTTTTTGTTTTGAAAAATTTTAAGGAAATAAAAACGGAAAAATCACAAAAATATATTTTTGTATTTTGAATTTTGAATTTTTGTAGTTGATTTTTCATAATATAAATAAAATAAAAATAAAATAGTCAGAAACACAAAAACAAATTAGTACATATAAACTAACATATTTTTAAGGATTTTTAGAAATTTTGAAAATCACAAAATTCAAAAAATCACGCTAGCGCCGACGCTGGCGCTAGCGCGGGAAATAGTAAGTGAAATATTGAAGAATTTAAAATTCTGTTTTTTGATATTGATTAGGGGTCTTAAGAGTTGTCTTATGTAGAAATTTAGTAATTTTCAGAGATGTCTTGATTGCTCAGATTGCATAAAATATTAGCGTTTTACATGTTATTCATCCTAAAATGTCTGACTCCTAATTCCAACCTTAACATTTGAAACCTTGCATCGGGAAGAGGTTTAGTGAATATATCAGCAAGTTGAGAGTCCGTGCCAATGAAACTTATTCTTACATTTTCCTTTTTAATGTGATCCCTTATGAAATGATGACGTACACTATATGTTTGGATCTAGAATGGTGTACCAGATTATTTGTGAGATCAATGGCACTTTTGTTGTCACATTTTAATTCAATAAGTTTTAGATGAAAACCAAAGTCCTCTAAGGTTTGGCTCATCCATAGTGCTTGTGCACAACAACTCCCTAATGCAATGTATTCGGCCTCCGTGGTGGAGAGTGCAACCGAATTTTGTTTCCTACTAGACCATGCAACTAATGAAGGTCCTAGAAAATGACAAGTAACACTAGTGTTTTTTCTATCAAGTGAACAACCAGCGTAGTCCGAATCGGAGTAGCCGTGAAGTGTAAATGAATTATTGTGCGGGTCCATAATCCTAATCTAGATGACCCTATGAGATATCTAAAAATTCATTTTACTGCTTTTAAATGAGATTTTTTTGGATTGGCTTGAAATCGAGCACATAAGCATACGACAAACATAATATCGGGTCTAGTTGCACTTATATAAAGTAGAGATCCTATCATACCTCTATATAAAGTTTGATCTATAGAAATTCCTGATTCATCTTTTCCTAATTTTAGTGATGCACTCATTGGTGTAGAAGCATGTTTAAGGTTTTCAAATCCAAAACGTTTAAGCATATCATGGACATATTTAGTTTGACATACAAAGATACCATCAATTCTTTGTGATATTTGAAAACCAAGGAAATAAGAAAACAAGACTCATTTCAAATTCATTTTTCATCACTAGAATGACTTCTTTACACATCTCTTCATTAGTAGATCCAAAAATAATATCATCAACATATATTCGTAAAATAATCATATCATCATTGTTGTTTACCCAGAAATCGGCGATCCTTTTCGAGGAGATTTTTTCTGCGTTTCTCCTACAGGTCATGCGGCTAGGGATCTCCTGCCCGCCCAGCAGGGGCGGTCTCCTTCCTCAGGTCACCCAGCCGGGGCAGCCTCCTCCTTTAGACCGCGTGGGTAGGCAGTCTCGTCCTTCAGACCGCGTGGGTAGACGGCCTCCCCCTTCAGACCCAGCAGGGGCGGCCTCCTCCTTTAGACCGCGCGGGTAGGCAGTCTCGTCCTTCAGAACGCGCGGGTAGACGGCCTCCCCCTTCAGACCCAGCAGGGGCGGCCTCCTCCTTTAGACCTTGCGGGTAGGTGGTCTCGTCCTTTAGACCGCGCGGGTAGGCGGTCTCGTCCTTCAGACCGCGCGGGTAGGAGGCCTCCCCCTTCAGACCCAGCAGGGGCGGCCTCCTCCTTTAGACCGCGCGGGTAGGCGGTCTCGTCCTTCAGACCGCGCGGGTAGGCGGCATCCCCCTTCAGACCCAGCAGGGGCGGCCTCCTCCTTCAGACCGCGCGGGTAGGCGGTCTCGTCCTTCAGACCGCGCAGGTAGGCGGCCTCCATTGTTCAGACCGCGCGGGTAGGGATCCGGTCACCGGCTCACCGGAGGTGACGACATCGACCCAGAGCCTATAAATAGGACCCTCGACCATGAACAGAGGACAGGCAGGTGGGGGGACAAAACCGGCGGCTAGAAACAGTCAACCCGCACCAAGTTGCGACCTGTCCGGGCGACCTGTCCGGGCGACCAGTCCGGGCGACCAGTCCGGGTGACCAGTCCGGGCGACCAGTCCGGGCGACCTGTCCGGGCGACCTGTCAGGGCGACCTGTCAGGGCGACCTGTCCGGGCGACCTCGGCGAACAGGCCGAGCGACCTCTACGACCAGGCCGAGCGACCTCGGCAAACAGCCCGCGCGGCTTACTCTTTTCTTACCCGCAACTCTCTTGTACTCATTCTATTTTCATGTACTAAACACAACGAGCTGTAATACAGATTATTAAATAAAGGGAAAGCCCGCCGCAGGAGTGGCATTTGCCGCGGCGGGCGAAGTCTGGCCTCGCCGCAAGCTAGCGGCCCCCTCTTCTTTCTCTCGTTCAGCTCTTCATTTGCGACTCAAGTAACCAGCTACTCGACCACTACCCTCTCTCTTTCCTTCTCGAGGGCGTGGGGACAATTTCGACATCAACAATTGTTGTGCTTTATGAAGAGAGTATTATCCGCACTTCCCATAATATAACCATGCTTTAATAAAAATGATGTAAGTCTTTCATACCATGCACGGGGCGCTTGTTTTAAACCATAAAGCGCTTTCTCTAGTTTATACACATGATTTGGAAAATTTTCACTAATAAAACCGGGGGGTTGTTCAACATAAACTTCTTCTTTTACAAACCCGTTTAGAAAAGCACTTTTCACATCCATTTGAAATAGTTTTATTCTTTTAAAGCTTGCAAATGCTAGAAAAATTCTAATAGACTCGAATCTAGCAACGGGTGCAAAAGATTCATCAAAATCTATCCCCTCGATTTGAGAATATCCTTGTGCTACTAATCGTGCTTTATTTCTAGAGATTCTTGACTCACCATCCAATTTATTTTTAAAAATCCATTTTACACCGACAACCGGGTGATTAGATGGTCTTTCAACTAATTTCCAAACATTATGTCGCTCAAATTGTTCTAAATCTTCATTCATAGCCAAAAACCAAAATTCATCATTTAAAGCAGTAGAAACTGTTTTTGGTTCTATTTCGGAAATAAAACAAATATTTGAAAAAGATTCATGAAGAGAAGAGTGAGTTCTTACCCCGATGGATGGTTCACCAATTATCAATTCCCGTGGATGATCCTTTATGAATTTCAAGGCACTTGGAGGTACATATTCATCTTCCTTGACCTCCTCTTTTTCTTCTTCTTTGGAAGGTTCCTCATCACCATGCTCCAAAGGTTGTAAGAGATCATCCTCGTTGCCTGCGGAAAGTTTTTCTACACAAGGAACAAACTCATCAAATTTTACATTTATTGACTCTTCAACTCTACTAGTTCTTTTATTAAAAATTCTATAAGCTTTACTAGTTGAAGAGTACCCAAGAAAAGTTCCTTCATCACATTTTTCATCAAACTTTCCCAAGCTATCTTTTGTATTCAAAATAAAACATTTACAACCAAAAACTTTGAAATAAGATACATTAGGCTTCTTTTGAAAATAGAGTTCATATGGTGTGAGATTAAGATGTGGGCGAAGCATGATTCAATTCAAAACATAACACGATGTACTTACGGCTTCGGCACAAAAGGACTTAGGTAATTTATATTCACATAACATAGTGCGTGCTAGTTCTTGAAGTGTCCTATTCTTTCTTTCTACAACACCATTTTGTTGTGGTGTGCATGGTGTAGAGAACTCATGTTTAATGCCTAACATATCACAAAAGGATGTAAATTTTTCATTTTCAAATTCTCCTCCATGATCCAAGCGAATGCATTTAATTTTTAAATCACTTTCATTTTGAATACGAGTACATAATTTTGCAAATTCACAAAACGCATCGGATTTGGAAGAGAGAAATAATGTCCAACAATATCTTGAAAAATCATCTATTAAAACATATGTATATAATCTAACACCAAGACTTGCAGTGCTAACGGGACCAAAAAGATCCATATGAATTATTTGCAAGGGTCTTGTAGTAGAAATGAAATTTTTACTTTTGAAAGAGGATCTAGAAAATTTACCTTTTTGACATAGTGAACAAAGTGAAGGTAAAGTTCCATTTAACCTAGGCAATCCTCTAATTAATTACTTTTGACAAGTTTTACAATGAGCTTTGTGCTAGCATGTCCTAGTCTTCTATGCCAAAGTTCTAACTCATCATTTTTAGTGATAAAACATTGTTAGTAGGATTAGATATTTTGCATAAGTTAGTGGAAGATTCAAATAACACATCTAATCCTTTATCACATAATTGGCTAATAGAAATTAAATTGTGTTTTAATCCTTTCACATAAAGAACATTAGATATAGTAAAGGATTTGTTACCAACTGTACCAATTCCCATGATCCTTCCTTTTTCGTTGTCACCAAACGTCACGATCCCTCCCTTCTTCTTTTCTAGGCTAAGGAACTTTGCTTTATTTCCCGTCATGTGCTTGGAGCATCCTGAATCCAAGTACCACACGTCTTCATTGTCCTTAGCCTGCCTGCACATCTAGAAAGAAGATGAGAGTAAAGATCAGAATACCTAAGTGGTACCACCCATAGAATAAGTGGAAGCCTTAGGTACCCAGATTTGTTTTAAAGTATTTTGTCTTATTTTCCTGCAAGATCTAGATGTGTGACCTACCTATAACAGTTTGCACACGAAATAAAGGGGGTTGAGACCCTTTTCTGGAAAATTTTCTTGCTGGAACAAATTGGATTTACAGAAGAAAAACATTATGAAAAAGAGAATTCAGGTTTTTGGTATGAGGTGCTAGCGCCGGCGTTAGTGGCTAGCGCCGGGCGGTAGCCCTCACCTCGATATCCAAGCCCAAATTTTCCAAAACCATGGCACTGGTTCCCTAAATCATTTCCAGTGATTTTTGGCCTATTCCAAATTTTTTAATGGCCATAGTGAGATCATGAACTTGTGCTTTAAGTGAAGAATTTTCTTTCACAAGCATGACACACCTATTTTCAAAACCTTTTTTATTATTTTTTATTTGCAAAAGAGATGCTTCTAATTTCCTTTCTAATTCCCCCTTCTCTTTTATAAGAGTTTTGGCATGAGAGAGGGCTTTAGAAAGAGACTCTTCAATATCTTTTGCCAATTTAGTGGAGTGATCACACTCTTGGCAAGAAACCTTTCTCTTTTCTAAAACAATTACCTTTTTGGAGAGCTTTTGATTTTATTTAATAAGAGATTCATTTTCATGATTCAATAAAATACTATCCTTCATATTTTTATCAAAAGCATTGCAAGTTTCAAGGAATTCATTAAAGAGTTCATCATAAGTGGGAGGAGTTACGTCAGTGTCGCTAAGAACACTGGTGTCGTCGCCGTCGTTTCTATGTACCATGAGGCACTTGTTTGCTTCCACATGTTCGCTTGATGAAGACCCGCTTGATTCTTCGGAGGAGGAGGAGGAGTCATCCCATGTTCTAGTTTTTAGCACCTTCTTCTTCTCCTTCCCTTTGTGCCGCTTTTCCTTCTTCTCCTTCAAGAACTTTGGGCACTGGCTCTGAATATGCCCGGTCTTCCTACAATGAAAGCATTTCGGTGGAGGTCTTTCTTCTTCATCGTCGCTCTCCTTTTCCTTCATGGAGGATGACCCTTTCCATCTTGCATCCTTTTGGATAAATTTTCGAAAAGTGTTTCTCCTTTCCGGATTTCGCATGAACTTTCGGAAGTTCTTCACCAAAAGGCTTTCTTCATATTCATCCTCATCCTCTTGGCACTCCTTCTTTGATTTCAATGCCAACGCCTTCTTCTTTGGCTCCTTGTTGTATTCATCATGTTGGATTTTGAGTTCTACCTCATGGGTTCTGAGATTCCCAATGAGGCTCTCAACTTGGAGCGTCCTTAGATTGTGCGATTCTGAAATGGCCGTCACCTTCGGGTTGAATTTTGGTGGAAGGGAACGAAGTATCTTTTGGACCAAGTCGCCGTTGGAGAAGGGCTTTCCAAGAGCTTTGGAGGCATTAACGATCTTGGTGAAGCGCGTGTACATGCCATCAACATCTTCACTTTCATCCATCCGAAATTTTTCATATTCCGACTCAAGTTGGAAAATCTTTGAATCTTTAACCTGCGATGTACCTTCATGAGTAACTTCCAAATGATTCCAAATTTCATATGCAGTAGTACATGCAGAAATTCTGTTAAATTCATTTCTATCTAAGGCACAAAATAGAGCATTCATAGCCTTGGCGTTATTTTTGCATTTTAGCTTATCCCTATCATCCCATTTATCTTTTGGTTTATCTAAAGTTATCTCTCCAACTACAAATGTAGGAGGAGAGTATTCCTCTTCTACCATATTCCATACCTCAATCTCTAGGGTCATAAGAAAACATCTCATCCTATTTTTCTAGTAATTATAATCTGACCCGGTAAAGAGTGGAGGTCTACTAATTCCCTGACCCTCGAAAAAAGCGAGATCAAAAGATGTCATTATTCCTGGTTTTTAAACCGTTTGGAATAACCTGCCCTCTGATACCACTTGTTGGATCGATTGGTGCCCTTAGAGGGGGGGGGGTGAATAAGGGAATAACTTTCTTTTATAAAATTTTAGACGATTTACTAAGTTGCTTAAAGTAAATTAGAACGAGATAGCAATTTAGCATAAGGGAAGAAACAATTGTAATTTGCAATTTTATAGTTTATGCCAAATGAAAGAAATCAAGTAAACACAAATGGAGACATGATTATATTATATAAAAAGGTGTTTACATAAATTTGATTTCAATATCGCTAGAAATCGGAGGCGTACAAAGTAAAACAAATTTTCCTTTTCTATACCGACTTGTATCCCCACAAACCGGTTGGCTTTAGCCAATCCTTCCCCGGATATGGCCTCAAGCCGCTCTAGCCAATCCTTCCCCGGATATAGCCTCGAGCACCCCCTAGATCTAATCTCCTAGACCTAGTCGCCAACTCACGCGGCGAATTATCCCCTAAGCCGCGCAAGGACTTAGTCGCCAACACAAGGCGAATTCTACTACAAAAATTACATTAATGAAATAAAGCAAATAACAAGAACTCCCTCTATGAGATTTCTGAAGTTCATGATGAAGGATCGATGTAGCACAAGCGAGGTTGAAGCGATCGTTCTTCAGATGAAGCGTGGGGCCTTCCTTCTCCAGAAATCTTCTTTGGCTTTGAGTGGGAGATGAGCTTTCGGCAGAGTAACAGCTCTGGAAATTTGGCACAATAAATCTCTCTCGAAGCTCTAACCGAAACGAGAGAGATCCCATCAATTTATAGAACTTGAAGATAGCGCCTGCGGTAGCTCCTAGCGCCTACGGTAGTGTTCATGTGGAGCGGTTGCGAAACCGTCGGTGGCGTGGCGCTTTGCACGAACTTTAGATAGCACTGGGGGTACCGCTAGCGCTGGCGGTAGCGCTCGTGTGGAGCGGTTGTGAAATCGTCGGTGGCGCGGCGCTTTGCACGAACTTTAGATAGCGCCAGGCGGTAGTGGTAGCGTTGGCGGTAGCGTTAGCGCCTACATTAACCCCTAACGCTGGCGGTAGTGCTCTAGTTCAGTTTGTTTGTTCCAAGCTGCTTTCTACCTGTGGAGTATTGCACCTATAGTTCTTGCACACTATAAACACACGACAAGCAAGATCAAATACAATTTGGGATTTGTTATTCTCAAACAAAGGGATGTGACACACATGTCCAACAGAGGGATCAACCTCCTCACAAGAGAGGATACACTCATCATTGACTTAAGCAAAATGCTCCAAGTCCTCCTGAAGTACCTGTGAAGACTCAACCTGTACAGACTCAGATGAAGAAGGGGGGGGGGGGTCAGGAATAAAAGAGAAGAATGACATAAATAATCAAAAATCAGGGGAGTGGTCCCGGTCTTACTCCCATCAGGTTGGGGTAGTAAAATAATGTTGGCATTGTCAACAATGCTGCAAGGTTTGTCAGGATCAATAGTGACCTTGCCCAAGATTTTGACTTCCTCTACCGGTGCCGAGGTAAAATCCTCTTCACCTATAAGGTTGTCCTCCATAGTAATAGGCATAATATATAGATCACCTGCCTCATCATGCGATGCATCATCAATAATGTCATCAGCGACGAGCATAGTGGTGTGCACAACAATGGGAGGAATAGTGCTTGGATAAAAGTCAAGTACCGATTCCTCACAAAGAATCGAATCTACACATGGTGGTATATGCATATGGGAGATGGGCTCAGCCATGTCAGAGCCTAGATCAGCCGATAACTTTGTCCGCCAGAGGTAGGAGTCGGGATGATCCGGATATCCGGCTCGTCATCCTCGTCCAATTGGCGAAGATAAGTAGCACAATCCTTCAAGGCATGATCTGTGCTCCGACAAAACAAGCACTGCCTTGATGTCTTCTTTGACACAACATGTGCTGAAGCCGCAAAGGCTTAGAAGAATAGCCATAGGACTTACGCGCACCATATGGAGTACCTGACAAAGTCGGTGCTCCATATACTGGGCCTTGAGTGTTAGGGCTATTATCTCCCTTTGGACATCTATCACTAGCATGAGAGATATATCCACACCAACGACAACAAATATTGAATGAGTCCCACATTGTGTGAAGATAACTAGATTCAAAAGAAAAACACTATTGTGCAAAATACTACACCCAACAATAAATTACTAAGGCAACCTATATTTAAAGCAGGAAAACAGAATATGAAACAAAACAAAAAGATGCAATTTATAGATGGAGGAACTTCTATCACACAGCTCTCCCTCTCCAGAAATTCACACGACTGTGCTCCCCGGCAACGGCACCAAAAACTTGATGCGCAAATCTAGCACACCGCTATAGGCGGTTGCGAGACTGTGGCACAAAATGGCAGTGTACCGATCGTTCAAGTAATATAAAATGTGCGAGTGAATCCCCAAGTATCGAATCTCAAAGGAACACGGTAAGGTGGAGTTATCTATCGAGGAAGGACTTGAGATTGAAGTCCTTTAGGTCGGAAGGAATGCGGAAGATTTGATTTTGTGAAAAAGAAATAACACTAAACTAAATTAACACAACTATGCAGGCCGCTATGCACTGCTTCGTCGGGCGGATGGAAACTATGCAGACCGCTATGCACTGCTTCGCAAGGCGGATGAACGAGTAGGCAAGCGGATGGAGTGAGTCGCACCGACGGAATGAGGGTCAGAAGCACCTCGTCAACAAGCACGCCACTATCAATTGCTAGTGCGGCAACACCGAGGACTCACACCACAATCACCATGAAAGCATACCTCAAACACTCATAAAGCATGAAAACATTTCATAATATATGTTGAGTCCGAAATCGCACCTCCGAAGGAAACCGGAGGCTGCCGGTTGCCGGTTACTTTTTGGGTGGAAGGATGAGACCGCTAGCAGCGGTCAAGGCCAGACTTCGCCCGCCGCCGCAAATGCCACTCCTGCGACGGGCTTTCCTTTGATTAGAAAGAAGTAGTTACAGCGGGCTACAAGTGCAGGAAAAGAGAAGCCGGCCGGTCAGAGAGTACGCAAGACGAGAGACTCGAGTCCGCAGCTCAAACAAGCGAGCTCCTAGATTCGAGTGTGCGTGTCTTGGGAACAGTGCCGCCCCCTATTTATGGGCTCGGGGGCCTGCCCGAGCGGGCAGGGATAAAATAACCGCCTGCCCGGGTACAGGAGAAACGGGCAGGCGGTGACGGGATACACAAAGAAGGAAAGAAAGAAGTCGCGCGGCTTGGCGGCTTGCCCTTCCGCTTGTCTGACCAGAAGCTAAAGATGATGCGGCCAAGGCGACGATGCTACCCGCTCGGTCTCTGACCTGAGAACGCGACTTGCCCTGTTGGGCTTGGGCTTGGATTACCTTTGGTTCTTGGAGGCGGCCTGAATTATTCCAGACCGCCTGGCCTGTGCTTAGCTGGTGTTGATGGACCTTGTATAACCTGAGCTGGGCGACTTGGATCCGCAAACCGCATGGTCTGCGAGTAATCCTCTTGGAGGCTGTTTCCCGGGTAAACATGATCCCCGCATATTTTTAAATTTCCGTGAAGATTTCGAAAATATCAGTGCTAGCCGGAGACCGCGCCGACTTCATCATGTTGGTTATAAATGTTCTAGAAGCTTCGATTCTAGCATAACTCCATTGTTACCACGAGTCACTACTCGCCTATTGCGGTTAGGACTTTCGGGTTGAACAGCCCGAAAAAGATGGTGAATTTGATGGCTGAGCTCGAAATTCTTGAGAAGTCCGGAAAGAACCGCGAGAGAGACCGCTCGAAAGAGAAGAAGAAGAAAAAGGCGAAGCGGCCTGATAAGACCGTAACAATTGCTTCTACGAGTAAACCGACCGACCTGCCTGCAGAGTTGACAATCGATTTGTCATCTAAACAGGAGAAGAATAAGCCGACCGAACTGCTTCCTGAACAAACAGTCGTCCTGTTGACTAAAAATGAGGCGAGCTGTCTGAACCCGCCCCCAGCTGATCCCCCAACCTTCCCTGACAAAGGAAACAGCCCGCCTTCTCCGCCTGGTAAGACAGACTTGGAGGCTGCTTCCCAGAAAGGCGATGGGGATGAGTCTTTCAAGATGGAGGTCACCCCGTCCGGGGATTTTCATCTAAAAATTAGAGATGAAGGGGGAGAGGCAGTTGACTCCCCCAAGCCGACCAATCTGGAAGCTCCAGTTATTAACGTCGAGGACAGTCCGGACAAACCAACCGTCCTGAAGTCAAAAAAGAGAAAGAAGGAGGAGTCCGCTGCGGACAGACTTCTCAAGAAGATGAAGAAGTTGAAGTCCAAGAATAAGGCAGCATCTGGGAAACCGAGAGCGGACATCCTGCAAGGCAAGTCGTGCGAGAATGAAGTTTCGGAAGGCTTGATTACTCCTTCCCCCCAGCCGAACGACCAGGCTCCAATTGATGCTCATAGTATTTCCGTAAGCGACCTCCTCAAGGATTTTGATTCTTTTCAGAAGCAAGATGATCAGCTGAGAACTTCTTCCGAACTGCATGCTGCCAACCCGCCAGGAGAGAAAGGATCCGCCCTGTCTGAGGATGCGACCAGCCTTAAGGAGGCCATCCTTCCTGAGGTCGCGACTGAAAGAACCATACCGGTACCTGAAGATACCGTGACGGCCGGTCTGCGGTTTATGCAGGTGAAGGCGGAGCGAGTAAGAGATCAACTTGCCAGGCCGCCCCCGCCGCAACGCAATCTTTTGTTGCAAGGTAAAAGGGGAGCGGATTACCACTCCGTTCGTTTTTTTCAAGCAGCGGCCTCGAAACAAGTCGCGCGCTTCATTGTTGAACCCGTCGCCCAGCTTCTTTCCCTCCGCTGCTCAATTTTCTGCTGCTAAGCGGAGGCAAAGTGAAAGATCGTGGAGAGAACAACGCCGAAAGTTCGATACCGAGCTAGTAAGGCGACCCGTCCGCCCGAATTCAATTCAAACTGCCGCGGCTTGTAAGCGAGGAAAATTCGATGAAAGCGGTTTCCTTTTGAACACTCCTTGACTATTTCCTCTTTACTGCAGATGACCGTGACTCTATCCCGAAGCCGGGCGAACTGATGACCTATCTTCCCCCTCTTGATCCACCCCTGCTGCGTTCTTCTCTGCCGGATACTCGGATGGAGGGCGAGATGTCCTGGCTTCAAAAGAGTCTGGAAACCCTTGCTAAGCAGTTGAGGGCAGTGGAGGAGAGAGAGAAGGCCGCCCAAGATGAGAAAGCTGCTCTTCGGGTTGAATTGGAAACCGAACGGAAGGAAAGCCGAGCAGCGCTGGAGGCCGAGCGGAGAGAACGTCGAGAGAAAGAAAAGGAGCAGCAAGACCAGGTGGCTGCGCTGACCGCCCGGATTGATCGTGGAAAGAAGGAAGTCCGCAAGCTCGAAGAGGACTGTGCCTATTATAGGGACAAGTACCTTCATTTGGCAAAGGAAGCCGGCGGAAGTCGGCGCCCTATTAACGTGGTTGACGAAGGCCGGCGAGGGTCAAGTCGCCCGGATGCAGGGACGAGCTTGTCTCTTCCTGTAGCCGGGACGATCCGCCCAGTTGTTAGTGTTCATGAGTCCACAATGACCTTGCCTACTCTCATGATTCCCGCGACGCGAGTAGAGAGAGATGCCGCGCGGATTCATAACATGATCAACCGCCTTAATCATAATATGAACCAAATGCAGGGAACTGTACTTCAAATCGGCGACCATGTCGCGCGGCTTCACAGGGAGGATGAACCGAGCGATACCCGTCCGTAACGAGTGGCTCTGAGATATGAACTTTGTAATAATATTTCTATTCGGTCTCTTGTACAATTTGCTTGAACCTGACTCTATAATATTCGATCTGCCATTCAGGCCGTGCGGCTTAAATATTTGAATTTACTTTTTTGCCTTCTTGCTGTGTTGATTGATGCCTGTAAGTTATTTTACATAAACCGATTCTTTAATTCGCTTATTTGAATTATACGGTTTTTGTGGTTGACTTTTGTGATGATGTACCCGCACGGGCTGACCGGTCTAGCCGTGATTTGACCTTTGCTAAATGAAGATCATCCGTTCTTATAAGTAGCGCCCTTCCGAAATTCCTTTTACCAAAATTTCAAGATGGGAGTAAAGCGTCAGTCGAAGCGACCTGCGAAGACCTCTGCTACCCGCTCCGAAGCCGCTGTGGCCTTTCACTCTGCAGACCTCGAGGAGTGTCGTTTGACAAAGGCCGAGATGGACGAATTCGTCGAGAAGCACATGGTCGATAGTCCGCTGCTCGCGCGGCTTCCGCTCCGTGATGAGCGGATGAATTCGTCTGGCCCAAACCTAATCGCGATCCCAATCGACCATTTCGATTGCAGATTTAAATTCCCGATTTCAATTGAACTCGCCATGGTCTTTGACCATTACGGAGTTGTTCCCGGCCAGATTTCTCCCAACTCGATGGTCGGGATATGTAGCTCCATCTCCTACCTGCGATCTGAGAGAGTCCGCTTCTCTATGGACCTCTTTAGGAAGATATTCTCGGTGCGGGCCATCCCGGACTCTGAATCGGATGTCTTCAAAGGCCACCTCTACTTTGTCTGCCGCGGGTTGAAGATGGTCAATCTGGCGAACAAAGTCACGGCATGGCCGGAGAGGTACTTGATCTTCGAAGGCCGACTTGGCCTGTTGAATCTGAATCCGCAAGTGCGGCCTGAGGAGGCCTTTCAACCGGTCCCAATAAGCGAAGTGGAGAAGGGAATTTGCAAGCTTCTCAAGGATGAGCGGCTTAACATAAGCTACTATATCCCTCTACTTGCCGAGCTAGAGAACATTCGGCTTGAAGATAGTAAGGTTCCCTTTGCTTCCGACTTCAATGTTAACCACTCGATCTCTCGTGCTGGCTCTTCTCCTTTTATAGCCCAAGCCGTTGTTCCTGCTAACAAGCCGATCAGTCCGGCCGGTTTAGTCTTGACTCAGACGGAGAAGAGAGAGAGGCAAGCCAGGAACAAGCCGCTGCCGTCTGATGGGGAGGATTCGGGTTCCTCGGGCGACTTCGCCGCCCTTCGCTCCTTCAGTAAGGTGAAGGATCTAAAAGGCCGCCCGGTCTTGACCTGGCACCCGGACAGCGATAGTGTCCAGATCTCTACTGCGCTTCCCCACTGGGCGAACGAGAAGTCAGGCCGGCATGCTGAGGCCGCTAGCATCGCTATGTTCGGCCGACGGAACTTTAGGAGGTTGAGGAAAGTTCCTGAGGAAGAGCTCGCCAGGGAGGCCGCGCGGGTTAGTGCCGAGAGCTTCATTACCAACGCCTTCATGGGGATGACCCTTAAGAGGTTGATTAAAGAAAACGCTCTTCAAGAGAAGGAAATTGCCGAACTGAAGAAAGAAAATGCGCGGCTAAAGGAAGCCGAGTCGGTAAGTCATCACTTGGCCAGCATCAACACCAATATTCTCAGACCGCACGGTCTTACCTTACTCTTTTCTTTTGCAGGCTAAGTATGATGAAACCGACCCGGTATATCAGCAGGAACTCTTCCCTCATGTCGCCGAGGGAATTGATAATGCTTTTACCCCCTTCCGGGAGCTCAAAGGGTTCGCGCCCGGTTTCGAGCATTTCACCTTCTCGGACGCCTATCCGATCTTGCAAAAGAAGTTAGAAAAGATCAGGCGGAAAGCCAAGGGAAAGAATAAAGCCGACGGATCCAGTTCGGAGGAGAGCGATGATGAAGATGACGAGGTCGAAGAACCCGGAGCGGCTAAGAGTGGTGAGAGTGGATCGGAGTCCGAATCCAGCGATTCTGAAGAAGATGCTGGTCGCAAATCGGGCGAATTGAGCAGCTCATCCTCGTCGGGTAGCGAGGGTTATTCTCCTGACGTTTCGATTGATGGCAGCGAACATTCAAGTGCTCCTGCGTCTAAGAAACTCAAGTCACACAATCAGTAGCTGTATTTTGCTTTTTATTTTGAATAGTCGTCGGATTGATGTTGTTAGCCGGACGGCTTAAAATATAATGTAAACAATGTTTTGATAATGAAATGAAAAGCTTTTACCTGTCTATCCGTCTACCTTCTGCGACTTACTTGCGATTGTTTGCGATCTCTTTCTGTGTTAAATATAACCAAGTCGTGCAACTTAATGTTAACTCATCCGGTTAGGATAGCGATCTTCATAAGATTCCAGTAAAGTATCTAAAAACCCACTCGCATAGCTTGCTTCTTTTAATCCGATTCGAATTTATCTGATTTATTCTGAGAAAGTGCTAACTTATTACGAATGTATTACGACATCCCGAAAACTGGACACAATTGAGCCGCGCGGTTACTACTAGACCCAGCATACTTGCTGATGACGACTGCCACCATGACGGCCAACTTGAAGACGAAGATGACGGACACGGCATGGTTGGTCATGGAATTGCGACGGAAGACGATGATGACGGCCCACCGGCTAAAGACATTCGGCGCCGAGGCGGCCACGGCTACAACCTTCGTCCACGCCGCAAGAATTAATTAATTATAATATTTTGCTAAGTTATATTTTTTTTTATGACATTGCATTTATGTGTTTTATTTTTGAACTATTGGTGTGCGTATAGCGCTATGTTTGGAGTGCTAATAGCACTTATGTTGTAAGGCCTATATAAGGCTAAGTATTGAACTAAAAAGGTAGAATATTATTTGCTTTGAAATTTGCCTAAACCTAATTTCTTTCCTCCTCTCCTCTCCCTCTCAACTTGCCGCCGCCCCCCCTCTTGGGTCTTCCAAGATTTCGGCCTCCTCTCTCCCCCTCTCTCTCAATCTCTTTCTCTCCAACTCTCTTTTCGTTACTTCTACTCCCACCTCATATTACATCCTCCCTACGAGATCTCCTTCAACGAATTTTCCCTAACCGACCACTATCGGAGGAGAAGGTAACAAGTGCAAGAGTCTACGGTGTGGGTGAATCTCTCCGGTGCAAAGGCGAGAAGACGAACGAGTTTCTTCATCATTTGGAGCCCCTTCCGTGATCCAAAGGAGAGCGATTATTTTTCTAGTGGATCCAATATCTCGGATCTACGTTCCGAGAGGGGTAACGAAATTTCTACTCAAGAGATCTCTTTTCTTAGATCGTTTTTGTGGTGGACGATTTTAGCGTGATTTCTCGAAGCAAGAAAATTGCTCGCGGTGTTTTCTTTGATAGATTTGTTTTTTTTGTTTGATCTTCCGGAAACTATCGAAAGGATTGGCGAACCTTGTTATTTTCTTGTTGGGGAAAGATCAACCGTTTGCGAATCGGTTTTATTTTGGTGGATCTTTCTTTGGTACAACAACGCTCGTTCGGACGCAAATATTCGTCCTTTTAGCTTGATCGGATCTTGGCCTCTAGCCGTGATACGATCTCTAGCGGGTTGGCTATCCGCACGTTAGCGCGAGAAATAAATAACCCAATTGTACCGCTGCGTTTAGTTATTGTGCCGAGTCGAGAGAGTGTAAGGTGTCGAGGTTATTCTAAACGTCACCCGTGTAGGCTCATAGGAACGTGCTACATCAAATTTGGTATCAGAGCCAGGTTGTGTTGATTTCTCAATCGACACCATCCTTACGTTTTTCAGTTTTAGGACGTCGACCCACACTTGGTCGTGCACGTTTCGTACTAGACAACGAAATCTGAATTTTCTTTACGTTGGTCTGCGATTAGCAAAATTTCAAGAAAAAAAAAAATTTTCCAGAAAATTATAAAAAAAATTCTGTAAGCTCTTCTTATATTTCTAAGAAAAAAAGTCTAAAAAATCATTTTCATTTTCCTACTTAATAGTCCCCGAAAAAAATCATTTTTAAAAAAAATATCTGGTCAAGGTTTTGGTTGTCCGGCCGTTCATGCGCACTAGGTTTGGTACGGAATATTTTCCATCCACCTCACCCATGGCCGACCACCATGATGATGAGCACACTCCAGCAGCGATTGCGGAGCTTCGGGAAGAGTTCAACGCTAGGTTCGATGCCCTCACCCAGTTAATACAAGGGTTGGCCGTAAATCAGGCGGCGCCTCAAAATCCCGGTGTTGGGATAAATCGACAGGGGCCACCACCACAGCCTGCCAACCAACGAAATGAACGACAAAATCATCATCGTGATCAGGACGACGATTTCAATTTAACTAGGGCCGTGCGACTAAATCCACCATCCTACGATGGAATGGGAGAACCTCAAGTTTTCCTAGATTGGATCATGGAGATCGAGTGCTACTTTGAGTGGCACAATCTGTCTGACGTTGATAAGGTGCGAGTGGCACGAATGAAGCTTCTGAGTAGGGCCAAAACATTCTGGTTGAACGAAGAGAGGCGAATGGGTACCGTGAATGGAGTACCCCCAATTGGGTGGACTGCCATGAAAGCACTGTTGACAGACCAATATGTCCCCGCGTATCACCGAACCCAAATGTTCGACGAGTTAGCCACCCTTCGCCAAGGGGATAAGTCAGTATCGGAGTACATGGGACTCATTAAGGATATGATGGTGAGATGTGACGTCCGGGAAATGCCCGAGGTAACACTATCACGTTTCCGTAAGGGACTCAGGCCGGATATCCAAGGCAAGCTTCTGCGCTATGGTCACACGGATCTTAACGCAACGTTTAATGCCGCTTTGGATATTGAAAAGCACAATGCCTATAAGTCCAAAGGACGATCTATCCAAAAGGGAAAATCCATCTTAGGATCCCCACCCTCATCCTCAGTGCGAGACAAAGGAAGGTATCGATCCACAGATTCGAATTCCGTGGTCATTACTGCTAGGAACATCAAAAATCCCACTGGTGAGAGAGTTCCCATAGGGCGTATTAATAAGACTAACGCCACCTGTTACACTTGCGGGATCCAAGGGCACTACTCTAGTGAGTGCCCCACTAAGGGAAAGCCCCTAGCCCTGTTAGACTCCACGTCTGACCCCGCCGAGATTGTTTATGAAGCCGGTACCGAGTCTGATGCCGAGCCAAGTGATATTGATGATGACTCTTTTATGATGGTTATGAGATGTATTCTGAATACACCACGTGCGACGGACGATTACAATCGAACGAATATCTTTTCGGTAAATTTTAAAAACGGTGACAAGTGGTGTAAGTTAATAATCGATAGTGGAAGTAGTATGAACGTCGTTTCGGAGAATGCCATCACTCGAATGCACTTAGTCACTGAGCCGCACCCACATCCGTATAAGATAGCATGGGTGAACAAAACGTCTATCGCAGTTTCTAAACGATGTTTGGTACCGCTCACGGTGAAGAGCTATGTTGATAAGGTATGGTGCGATGTCATCCCTATGGATGTATGTCACGTTTTATTAGGACGTCCATGGCTTTATGATTATGACGTGACCCATTTTGGCAAAGCCAACACTTATGAGTTCAAGTTCAATGGTAAGACCATTGTTTTGAAACCCACACCACCTAAGGATCCGTCGAATGCTTCCAAGGACACAGTAGTGCCTGCGGAAAGAAAAACCATAAGTTTTATAAGCAGGAAGGAGTTAGAACGCGAGACCTTTCTGGATGGCGTCATTTATGCGTTAGTATGTCTGCAAGCTAAGGAAGAGTCACCATCTTTAGAGGATCTACCGTTATCTCTGCGCACGTTATTGGATGAATATAAGGACGTCTATCCGTTAGATTTGCCTTCCAAATTGCCACCCATCCGGGATATTCAACACGAAATTGATTTCGTCCCGGGCTCATCCTTGCCTAATCAACCCCATTACCGACTTAATCCCTCCGCACATAATGAACTACAAACATTAATTTCCGATTTATTAGCAAAGGGATTTATCCGCCATAGTAAAAGCCCTTGTGCCGTCCCTGCCTTGTTGGTCCCGAAGAAAGATAAATCTTGGAGGTTGTGTGTAGATTACCGGGCCATTAATAAAATAACTGTCAAGTATAGGTTTCCCATTCCCCGTTTGGATGATCTATTGGATATGTTATCCGGTGCCACCGTGTTTTCAAAATTGGATTTAAAGAGTGGTTACCACCAAATAAGAATTCGGGAGGGAGACGAATGGAAGACGGCCTTTAAATCTAAGGACGGGCTTTACGAGTGGTTAGTGCTAGGAGAGGGCCTCACCAATGGACCTAGTACCTTCTCACGATTAATGACTCAAGTATTCAAGCCATACATGGGAAAATTTGTCGTAGTCTATTTCGATGACATTTTGGTGTTTAGTATTTCGCCGATCGATCATGAAACTCATTTGCGAACAATCCTTACTACATTGCGCCAAGAGAACTTATTCATTAATCTTAAGAAGTGCGCATTCGGTGTAACTTCCGTGGAATTTTTAGGATACATAGTGAGTGCCGAGGGTATACATGTTGACCCTAAAAAGGTCCAAGTGATTAAAGAATGGCCGGAGCCACAAAATATTAGGGAGGTTCGGAGTTTTCATGGCTTGGCCACATTTTATAGACGATTCATTCGCAATTTTAGTAGCATCATGGCACCAATTACTGAATGTATGAAGAAAGGTGATTTCAAATGGACCAAATCGGCCACTAGCGCGTTTCAAATGATTAAGGATCGGATGTCTGAAGCCCCACTACTACGGTTGCCAGATTTTGATAAGGTGTTTGAACTATCATGTGACGCTTCGGGGATAGGAATTGGAGGAGTGTTAAGCCAAGAGGGACATCCGGTTGGGTACTTTAGCGAGAAGCTTGCGGGCCCAAAATTAAATTATTCCAATTATGATCGCGAGTTTTATGCTGTAATACGTTGTCTCCAACATTGGCGACACTACCTTATATCGAAAGAATTTGTAATCCTCTCGGATCATGAAGCACTAAAATTCGTAAACTCTCAAAGTAAAATCAGCCCTCGGCACGCCAAATGGGTCTCCTATCTTCAGGAGTACACATTCATTATTAAGCACCTTAAGGGTACGTTAAATCGTGTGGCGGACGCCCTTAGTCGTGTCACGTTATTATTATCTAAAATGGAAGTGACGGTAATAGGATTTGAACGCATTAAAGACGAGTACGTCCTATGCCCGGATTTTAAGGACATTTATTTATCCGCTCAGGAACAGGCACCCTCTACTATTTCGGCCTACTACATTCGTGACGGTTATTTATTTAGGCATACGCAATTGTGTATTCCCCGCTCTTCACTACGCCATTTCATTGTATGGGAGCTACATAGTGGAGGGCTAGGGGGACATTTCGGCCGGGATAAAACGATAACACTAGTGGAAGATAAATTCTTTTGGCCGGGACTTAAGCCAATGGTTAATAAGATCGTTGGAAGTTGTCGTGTGTGTCAATTAGCAAAAGGTAACAAGACCAACGCGGGTCTTTATACTCCTCTTCCTATTCCGTCGGTTCCTTGGGAGGACGTTAGTATGGACTTTATTTTGGGTTTACCTATGACATGTCGGCGACACGATTCCATCCTTGTCGTCGTTGATAGATTTTCTAAAATGGCATATTTCATCGCTAGTCACAATACCAACGATGCATCCCATGTTGCTAAATTGTATTTCAAAGAGGTCGTGGCGCATCGGGGCGTTCCAAAAACGATAGTATCTGATAGGGACGTCAAATTCACTAGTTACTTTTGGAAGACGCTTTGGAAGCTTATGGGTACAAAACTTATGTTTTCGTCGGCCTATCATCCCCAAACGGATGGGCAAACGGAAGTGGTCAATCGAAGTTTGGGTGGATTACTTCGTTGTTTAATAGGCGATCATAAAGGTACGTGGGACCTTATTCTTCCTCATGCTCAAATAGCTTATAACAATTCGCGGAATAGGTCCACTGGATTGTCTCCAAATGAAATTGTACATGGTTATAAGGCACCCGTGCCTCTTGATTTAGTACCACTACCCCCATCTTTCAAAACTAGTCATTTCGCCCAGGATTTTGCCTCGCACGTTCACAATCTCCATAAGCACATTAGCGAGACGCTAGCTAAACAATATGCTATTTATCAATCGAATGCTAACGAAAATAGGCGAGCGGTCCACTTGAATATTGGTGATTTGGTAATGGTGCGTTTAACCCCTGAACGGATGCCTTCGGGCACTATAAAGAAATTAGCAAATAGGAGAGCCGGTCCTTTTCGAGTGTTAAAGAAGTTGGGCGAAAACGCATATTTATTACAGTTACCCGCTGAGTGGGGAATTTCCCCTGTTTTTAACGTTTCGGATTTAACGCTTTATGTCGCTCCACCACCTGAACTTTCTGCCTCTCCGTTTAATATTTCCACTAAAAATTCTAATGGGGTGGGTAGTGAGATTGTTTCTGGATCGCCCTCTCCTACGGATTCTACGGGAGGTAAGCCACCTGTTGATGTTGAAACTTCTTTTTCTTCATTGCCTAATGCATTTCCGAGGTTTTCCCGGACCGTTTTCTTGCCTGACAGGATTTTGCAGGATGCTGTGTTCCCAACTTCTGACGGTGATGTTCACAGATTCTTGGTTCGATGGATTGGCCGTCCTGCCTCGGACGACTCTTGGCTCTCCGCGTCGGAGGTGAAGCTACTTGATGCGGATCTCTTTCACCGTTATGTTCCAGCCCACTCATCGGTGATGAGTTCTTTCGAGCGGGGGAGGATTGATGACGACTGCCACCATGACGGCCAACTTGAAGACGAAGATGACGGACACGGCATGGTTGGTCATGGAATTGCGACGGAAGACGATGATGACGGCCCACCGGCTAAAGACATTCGGCGCCGAGGCGGCCACGGCTACAACCTTCGTCCACGCCGCAAGAATTAATTAATTATAATATTTTGCTAAGTTATGTTTTTTTTATGACATTGCATTTATGTGTTTTATTTTTGAACTATTGGTGTGCGTATAGCGCTATGTTTGGAGTGCTAATAGCACTTATGTTGTAAGGCCTATATAAGGCTAAGTATTGAACTAAAAAGGTAGAATATTATTTGCTTTGAAATTTGCCTAAACCTAATTTCTTTCCTCCTCTCCTCTCCCTCTCAACTTGCCGCCGCCCCCCCTCTTGGGTCTTCCAAGATTTCGGCCTCCTCTCTCCCCCTCTCTCTCAATCTCTTTCTCTCCAACTCTCTTTTCGTTACTTCTACTCCCACCTCATATTACATCCTCCCTACGAGATCTCCTTCAACGAATTTTCCCTAACCGACCACTATCGGAGGAGAAGGTAACAAGTGCAAGAGTCTACGGTGTGGGTGAATCTCTCCGGTGCAAAGGCGAGAAGACGAACGAGTTTCTTCATCATTTGGAGCCCCTTCCGTGATCCAAAGGAGAGCGATTATTTTTCTAGTGGATCCAATATCTCGGATCTACGTTCCGAGAGGGGTAACGAAATTTCTACTCAAGAGATCTCTTTTCTTAGATCGTTTTTGTGGTGGACGATTTTAGCGTGATTTCTCGAAGCAAGAAAATTGCTCGCGGTGTTTTCTTTGATAGATTTGTTTTTTTTGTTTGATCTTCCGGAAACTATCGAAAGGATTGGCGAACCTTGTTATTTTCTTGTTGGGGAAAGATCAACCGTTTGCGAATCGGTTTTATTTTGGTGGATCTTTCTTTGGTACAACAACGCTCGTTCGGACGCAAATATTCGTCCTTTTAGCTTGATCGGATCTTGGCCTCTAGCCGTGATACGATCTCTAGCGGGTTGGCTATCCGCACGTTAGCGCGAGAAATAAATAACCCAATTGTACCGCTGCGTTTAGTTATTGTGCCGAGTCGAGAGAGTGTAAGGTGTCGAGGTTATTCTAAACGTCACCCGTGTAGGCTCATAGGAACGTGCTACATCACTTGCTTTCCAGGATAAAGAAGGACAAGTCATGAGAACAATTATCGGACCTTGCGGTCAGTGTTTTAACTCAGGCGACTTGCAGATAACATCGCTGTAAATCCCACCTCCGTGAATGCAATCAGATAACCGATCCGGAATTTGAAATAATCAAGTCGTGCGACCGTAAACAGAATATCCAGTCTCAAGAAGACCAGTTGATAGACCGTGCGATTAACATTTAATCCGAACAATTTATATGACAGCTATATATAACATTGACTGACAAGCCGCACGAGCTGTATATAGAATTCGTGTGATTAGCAAGTTTAATAATTGCAACGAGAATCATAACCGCCTGATTGAAAAGATCCTGTGATTATCCGATCGGTTTGAATGGAAATCCATAAGGATGATAAATTCATAATCCGGATAATAAGGTCGGTCGGTCATGATTATGCTCGCTTCCCTGATATTTATCTTGATACCTTAATGATACCCTGTTTATTTCAAACCGTCCGGTCTAAAAACCGAACCGCATGATATCTTTGGAACCTGCTGATTTTAGACTGCCTGGTTTAATAACCAGACCGCCAGGTTTAATAACTAGACCGCCAGGATTAATAACCAGACCGCCTGAAAGCCTTGGTACCTGCTTATTTCAAACCGTCCGGTCTAAAAACCGAACCGCATGATATCTTTGGAACCTGCTGATTTTAGACCGCCTGGTTTAATAACCAGACCGCCAGGTTTATTATCCAGACCACCAGGATTAATAACCAGACTGCCTGAATTAATAACCAGACCACCTGAAAGCCTTGGTACCTGCTTATTTCAAACCGCCCGGTTTGAGTATTAAGTCGTCCGGTTTATGCTGCACATAGAAATCCTGCTTTTTCCTCCAAATGGTCTATAATGACCATATGGGATGAGATAATCCCTTGTAATGCAATAAAGATGATTACAGACTCAGATGACCAAGTGGGCAGGTGGGCCTAGGCGGCGAACATTGCTTTCCTCAAGTGGTCATAAGAGCTGTAGAAATAAAAAGAAACAAGTACAGACCCAGATGACCAAGTGGGCAGGTGGGCCTAGGCGGCGAACATTGCTTTCCTCAAGTGGTCATAAGGGTTGTAAGCGACTCGACTGCTCTCTTGCCTAGGGCTACAAGCCGAGTTGATCAATTGGGCAGGTGGGCCTAGGCGGCGAACATTGCTTTCCTCAGAGAGATCAACTCAGTTGTGGGTCCCGCTTAGGCATCGCTCGAGAGTACCTTGGAGTATTCGATAGTCACAGACTAAGATGATCAGTTGGGCAGGTGTGGTTATGCCGCGGGGGCTATACCGACATTGCTTTCCTCAGAAGGATCATCAAAGCTGTAATTATATCCCCCTCGGGGCATGATAGAGCCAACATTCACCTAGACCTCCCTTGATGCAGGGGTGTGTCGGATATCAGCCGGGATCCAAGGTTCTGAAGACCACCGCACAGGAATTGGCAAGCTACCACTACACGTGTGCGAAAACTCCCCGCTACACATGATCTTCATGATTTTACGCTAATGACTACAATCCGAGGGGGTTCGAGCAGAACTTGGCGATGTCTCCGTGGTTCAGTGAGTTTGATATATGAGAAAATGCAGAAAGGAAACATCAGACATGGAGAAGTGTCAGTATGGAGCATCTTATTAAAATATCTCAAAAAACTGCAGGAAAGTAAAGAAGACATTTCAAGGATAGAACCGTTTGAGATCGTCGCCACTCCAGGTGCGCGGGATGTCTTCTCCTTCACTTGTTTGGAGGCGATAAGCCCCACTTTTTAGCGTCTCCTTGACGATGAAGGGTCCGGCCCAATTAGGATCTAGTTTTCCGACGTTGCCAGACCTGGCCGCAGCGTCCAACTTCTTTAGTACTAAATCCCCAACTGCAAATTGTTTCACTCTGACATTCTTGTCGAAATATTTTGCAATTCTCCTTTTAACTTCCTCCTGTCTGATTATTGCCTCATCCTGAAGTTCTTCGATCAGATCTAGACTATACTTGATAGCCTCATCATTTTCATCTATCCATGATTCTCCTCCTTCTTTGGCGTACACAACTCTTGGAGTGACCACCTCAAACTCCACAGGAACAACAACCTCCGAGCCATGAGATAATTTGAATGGTGTCTCCCCTGTAGCTGAGGATGGGGTAGTACGAAGAGTCCAAAGGATGGAAGGAAGCTAGTCCGCCCAATTTCCTTTTTGATTTAAGACTGTTTTCATCAAGAGCTGTCGGATTCGCCTGTTTGCTGCTTCTACTTGTCCATTGGTTCTTGGATGATGTACCGAGGCAAACCGAAGATCAATTCCGACCTGATCACAAAAGCTTATCATCTCCGGATTATTGAACTGTGGGCCATTATTAGTGACGATTGCCAACGGTATTCCATGCCGGCAGACTATTTCTCCCCAGATAAAGTTTCTGACGATTTGGGTAGTAGTTTTTGCTAATGCTTTGGCCTCAATCCACTTACTGAAATAGTCGATCATCGCAATGATAAAACGACGTTGATGACTGGCTATTGGAAAAGGTCCCATAAGATCCATTCCCCATACTGCAAAAGGCCACGTCGCAGTTATTGATCTGAGTGACTGAGCAGGCAAATGCTGAAGAGGAGCGAACTTTTGGCACTGCACACACCGCTTGCCAAATGCTTCAGCATCCTTTCTCATAGTCGGCCAAAAATATCCTTGCCGCAGGATCCTTTTTTCCAAGGTTTTTGCCCCTGAATGGCTACCACATTCCCCAGAATGAACTTCCTGAAGTACGATAGGGATCTCTTCTTCTGAAACACATCGTGCTGAGGGGGAAATCAAAGTTTTTCTGTAGAGAACTCCTGCTATTAGATAATAATATGCCGCCTTCCTTTTGAATCTTCTCCGTTCTTTGATGGAATGGTGGAACTCCCCCTTTGATAGGAATAGCTCGTAAGGATCCTTCCATGAAGGATTATGATCAATTTGCATGAGTTCTGCCTCATCTATTGCCGGATGAAAGAGTTCAAAGGTCACTCCCCCTGATGGAAGACCGAACTTCGACAATTCATCTGCCTCCTCATTTTGCGTTCTTGGGATGTGCTCGATAATAAATGACTTGAATCTTCCGATTTCCTTTTGGCTAATAGCAGATATTGTCGCAGAATCGGCTCCCTTGTCTCATAATTTCCCAAGACCTGGGAGGCCATCACCAGTGAGTCGGTTCTAACATGTACATATTCTATGCCCAACTCTTTCGCAAGCCTTAGCCCAGCCAGAAGTGCTTCGCATTCTGCCTGGTTATTTGTAACTGGAAAGAAGAACTTGATAGCTTGCTCCAGCCTGATGCCATTTGGGCTGATCAACACCACTCCGGCTCCCACGGAGTTTCTGCCAGAAGCCCCACCCACATAAATGATCCAAGCCAGAGGAGATCGTACCACCTGTTCAGGACTAAGCTCTGTTGTATCTACCAGGAAGTCTGCCAAGATTTGCGCTTTGATTGCTGTCCGGGGGATGTACGATATCTCAAATTCACTTAGTTCAATAGCCCATTTTGCCAACCTCCCTGAATGATCTGGCTTTTCAAAAATATTTTTCAAAGGATGATCTGTAATAACTTGGACGGAATGAGCTTGAAAATAAGGGCGAAGCCTTCGTGCGGACATAATCAAAGCCAAGGCCAGTTTCTCCAGGATCGAATATCTGGTTTCTGCATCCTTAAGGATGTGGCTGACATAGTATATTGGAAACTGCCTCCTCTTTTCTTTCCGAACGAGGACAGAACTCACCGCTTCTGGTCCGACTCCCAGATATAAGAATAGCTTTTCTCCCTCACGGGGGCTTTGGAGTAGTGGAGTCGAAGTTAACTGTTCCTTCAGCTGCTCGAAAGCCTTGTTACACTCCTCGCTCCATTCGAACTTTGATCCCCCTCGCAATGTTTTAAAGAATGGGGCACTCTTATCTCCGGATTTGGAGATAAACCTGCTCAATCCTGCCAATCTCCCCCCAAGTTGTTGAACTTCTTTAGTATTTCGAGGAGGGGTCATATCAAGGATGGCCTTCACCTTATCTGGATTTGGTGCAAGGCCATCAGGAGTTAAGAGATGCCCAAGAAATTTTCCTTTGCTTGCCCCGAACACACATTTCAATGGGTTTAATTTTAACTTGAACCTCCGTAGATTAGCGAACGTCTCTACGAGGTCTTCCAAGTGCAATGAGAACGTTTTACTTTTGAGAAGAAGGTCATCAACATAAACTTCGAGATTCCTGCCCTTTTGATGTTTAAAGACGGTATCCATCATTCTTTGGTATGTTGCACCCGCATTTTTAAGACCGAAGGGCATTACGAGATAGCAGTAACACCCATCGTTTGTGATAAATGAGGTATGCGGGATGTCAGGTTTGTGCATTTTAATTTGATGGTACCCGGAGAAGGTATCGAGGAAACTCATAAAACCATACCCAACCGCGGAATCAACTAAGACATCTATCCGAGGAAAAGGGTAACAATCTTTAGGGCACGCTTTATTAAGTTTGGTGAAGTCCACGCACATGCGCCACTTCCCACAAGATTTCTTAACCATTACAACATTCGACATCCACGTGGGATATTGAATCTCAGAAATGAAACCCGCTTTTAGGAGTTTGGAAACCTCCTCTCTGATGGGCAACGCCAGCTTGGTCGCCACTTCTCTCTTCTTTTGTTGGACGGGCTTGAATTCAGGAGACACATTTAGATGATGACAAGCCACGTCCGGATCCACTCCTGGCATATCCTCCGCTGACCAAGCGAAGATATCCAGGTTTTCCAACAGGCAGGAGATTAGCTCCATTTTCTCCTCTTCTGACAACTCAGCGTTGATGACCAGCTTCTTTTCTGCCCCCTCAGCAATAGGAACTTCTTGGGTCGCTTGGGCAGGTTCCAAGTGAGCCCCTTCTCGATCTTTTCCTTCCTTGGCGGCCTCTGGAGACTCATCAATCTCCAAAGCCTCAGCCATAGCTACGGCCTCGGGAAGTGGAACGTCGGTGATCATGTTGATAGTTCGGACGTAGCACTCCCGAGCCACCTTTGGGTTGCTCCTGACCCGATACTGCTTTCCTTCGGCTGCGAACTTGAGGGCAAGGTGAAAGGTGGACACTACTGCCCTATATGCATTGAGAATTGGCCTCCCGAAGATAGCACAGTAGTTGCTCGGGGCATCTACTACCACAAAATTGATTAACTTTATTACTCCTCCGAGAGAGACCAGGAGTTTTACTGAGCCCTCTACTTCCTTCCTCTCTCCAGAAAAACCATAGAGGGGCCCGTCGGTGGAAAGCAAAGGCTTTCCGGTCTTCAGGGCCTCGAAAGTCGGGCGGAAAAGGAGATTGACGGAGCTGCCAGTATCAATCAGAATCTTGTGGACTGTATAGTTTTCGATGACGGCCTTGATGACTACCGCATCGTCAAAAGGATTGGCATTGGGGGGAAGGTCATCCGGACCAAAGGTGACAACAGTGCTTTCGGGAGGAGAACTTGAGGTGGCTGCTACTTCCTGCTTTAGAACTCTTGCGATGCTGGATTTGCGAGATGATTCCGCTCTCCCCCATGGATACAATAGATGTCCCCTAAGGGGCCCACATCATTGACTTCGACTCATTCGGTAGAAGGATGGATGTCACCATAGTAGCCGGCGTCCTCGACGTCGGCGCATTCCCAGGTCACTTCTACTGTTTCCTTCTCCTTTTTCTTCTCGGTAGTTGGCTCAGCAGTTTTATCTTTCCGAACTAGACCCCGGAGCTTTCCTTCTCTCAGGAGTCTTTCTATAAGCAGACGAAGAGCTCGACAGTCTTCAGTTAGATGTCCCCCCTCTTTATCATATTCACAATAAAGGTTCGGATTTCGATTGCGAATATCCGACTTCAGAGGAGCAGGCCTCTTCAAATCTGGCCTCTTTTGCAGAATCTGGACTACTTCGTCCATGGTGACGTTTAGGGGAGTGAATGACTCTTGCGAATCATCGTATTGAGTTGATGGAATGACTGGAGGTGGCTGCGCGGCATACTGTTGTAAATATACCGGCATGATTTGCGGAAGGGGAGCTGATGGAGCGGGAGCGACGGCCAACGGTGGTTTCTGATCTTGAAACCGCTGATGGCCCATGAATGGTTGCTTATTCTTGTAGTTTCTCCTTCTTTGGGAACGGGGTTCAAAGTGGGACTGATTTGATGGCGGATGATGGGAGGACGGATTTAACTGATCCTTGTCGCTTATCAGCTTTGCGACGTAGTCTGGATTGCTCTTCTCTCCTCTGATAAACATATTTGCCAAACTTATCATTTCCTGATAAGTCCTGGGCTCCCTTATATTCGCTTCAAACTTTAGGGGACCCTCTCTTAAGCCATGGATGAGGGCAACCCTATGCAGCTCCGGGTCCACGTTTTGGACTTCCATGATCTCTTTCTGGAAGCGGTCCACAAAACGAGCCCACGTCTCGTTTTCCCGTTGTTTTATATCGAAAAGGGCCGCCGGGCCACTCTTTCTCTTCCTTGAGGTAGAGAATCTCAGCAGAAATTCTCTTCGCAGCTCTGCGAAACAACGGATCGACCTTGGGTGCAAACCGTAAAACCATTCCCTCGCTTGTCCTTCAAAGGAGGTTACAAGAAGCTTGCACTTAGTTGCATCAGTTAAGGTTCTGAGAGCAATGGCTGACTCGAAAGCTTGTAAATGAACCGTAGGATCTGTCTCCCCATTGAAAGCTGGTAGGCGAGGCTCCCTGAAATTATTAGGGGCAGGCTCCCCTCTGACTTCGTCCACAAAGGGAGAAGTTTCTTCCATATCTTCATATAAAGGAGCAGGGTAATAAGCCGCCGGAGCTGCGGCTATTCGCGGACAAGCCGCCTGATAAGAAGACCGGGCAACAACTTCTGGCAGGTAGGAGTCATGAATAGGAACTTCAGGCGGGTAGGAGAGACGGGCCGCGCCCTCCTGCGGGTAAGAAAGGCGGGCAGCATGAGAAGCCGCCCCCTGGAAATCAAGGGCCCGAACCGGCATGCTGTGCGCGGCTTCCTGATAGAAGCTTTGCCTAGCCGCAAAGCCTTCTTGCTGGGGCTGGAAGTTAGCGGCTTGTGGTAGCGGGTAAGGAGGAGGTGGAGGAGGGACCGAGGTCACCGCCTGATTAGCCGCGGCTTGTTGTGGAACTAGCCGTTCGGTTAGCATCGCTAAAGACTGACTGATCGCTTCAAGTCGCTGATCAGTGGCCCTCTGAGCCCGCTCGGCTTCTCTCCTGGATTGCTCCAAGGCTTCCCACAAAGAGTCCTCGCTGTGATCAGAGCAGTCTCCAGGGGGGAACTGACGGTCTGACATTATGGCGAAAAGGATTTCACCGACAATCCGCGATCTGAAGGTCGCGTGTTTCTGTTGAGTCCGAAATCGCACCTCCGAAGGAAACCGGAGGCTGCGGGTTGTCGGTTACTTTTTGGGTGGAAGGATGAGACCGCTAGCAGCGGTCAAGGCCAGACTTCGCCCGCCGCGGCAAATGCCACTCCTGCGACGGGCTTTCCTTTGATTAGAAAGAAGTGGTTACAGCGGGCTGTAAGTGCAGGAAAAGAGAAGCCGGCCGGTCAGAAAGTCCGCAAGACGAGAGACTCGAGTCCGCAGCTCAAACAAGCGAGCTCCTAGATTCGAGTGTGCGTGTCTTGGGAACAGTGCCGCCCCCTATTTATAGGCTTGGGGGCCTACCGAGCGGGCAGGGATAAAATAACCGCCTGCCCGGGTACAGGAGAAACGGGCAGGCGGTGACGGGATACACAAAGAAGGAAAGAAAGAAGCCGCGCGGCTTGGCGGCTTGCCCTTCCGACTTGTCTGACCAGAAGCTAAAGATGATGCGGCCAAGGCGACGATGCTACCCGCTCGGTCTCTGTCTTGAGACCGCGACTTGCTCTTTGACTTTGGACCTTGGCTTGTCTCCATGGCATAAACCGCGCGACCTCCGACTTGAGAACGCGACTTGCCCTGTTGGGCTTGGTCTTGGATTACCTTTGGTTCTTGGAGGCGGCCTGAATTATTCAAGACCGCCTGGCCTATGCTTAGCTGGTGTTGATGGACCTTGTATAACCTGAGCTGGGCGACTTGGATCCGCAAACCGCACGGTCTGCGAGTAATTCTCTTGGAGGCGGTTTCCCGGGTAAACAATATATAACAAGAAGTTCAACAAATGTAGAGTGCAAATTCATCAACATAAAGAAGATTACACTAACAACAATAGTCCAAGAGGAGAAAAATGCAAAAGATACAACCAAATTCCGAGGCTTGTTGTAGATTCACGGTAGGAATCATCGGGGTGTCAATCCACGTCCTAGCTCGATCCCAACTATCATCCGGAGTAGAGGAGGGCTGTCACCTCCTCCCAATGGACCCGTCTTCTCCGATATACTAAAATACGGCCACGTCCGATGTGAAGAACTCCTTGCTTGGCGATGAAGATGAGTGTAGAATCCTCTCCTTGAAGCGCTTGGATGATGGAAGCGGCCGAGAGGATGCTCCGGCTTTGGATTTGCAAGGAAATGGTGGCTGAAGCTCCTCCTTCAGGTTGGTGGCGATGGAGCGGAGAGAATGGCGCGGAGCAGAGCTATTGGGGGCGAAAAAGATGATCCATCCCGCTTAGGGCAGATTCTGCAGCTTTTATAGAAAGTTAGTCAGAAATTGGTCACACACGGTCGAACGCACGACCGTGCGTTAACCGTGCGATATTAATCGACTAATAGCCCCAGGAAGAAGAAGCAGGAGCGCCCGTGCGTTTTACTCACGCATGATCGAAGCCAACCGTGCGTAAAAACGCACGGGCAAATTTCGAATGTAAGAAAATAGGCCAATAGAGGGGCTCGTGCGTTTATACACGCGCGGTCGAAAATGACCGTGCGTAAAAATGCACGGGCGAATCCAGATCACCATTTTTGCCAGCAGAAATGCACGCACGGTCGGATCGATCGTGCGTCAAGTAAAACGCACGACCGTGTGATTCATGCATAAATGTAATTTGGGCACAATGGGGATCTGTCCACCATCACAGCACAATAATCAGCTAGGAAAACACCCTCCAGCAACATCCAAAAATAGAAAAAGGGTTGGGGAGCTCCATGTGTTTACCCCCAACAACATGGAGCGCAAATGCACATCAAAGCGGGCCTAAATAGTGCACATAGTGCGGAAGTGTTTATAAGAAGAATATAAACAATAATAGTTCGAAAAGGATGTGCACAAGAGTGAAAACTAGCCCGAATGAGTCCAAAAATGTGTATACAAATGGGACTCATCAGATCACTAACTCAATTTTGAACTTAACGTCCCTAAGTGGTGGTAGTCCAAGTAGTTTTTCTAGAAATAAATCGAGGAAATCCTTAACAACAGGTACGTCGAGGATATCATTCATACTACCTAAAATCTCAAAGCATATTTTGTAAACTTCTTCTTCCTGGAAATAAGCTTTAACAACTTGAACAGAAGATAATATGATGCGGGAAATGTATTGAACGCTTTGAAATATAATCATGTTATTTGTTGTGGGCCATAGGGTGACTTCCTTGGTTACATAGTTAATCTGAGCGCCATATCATTCCCATTATGAGCTTGAAGTCATTCCCATTATGAGCTTGAAGTCAGAAATTTCTAGCACTGTGGCAGTGGCTTCGAAAAGTTCTTCCTTCAAACATACCCGACATGTGCATTTAGCGGAAGAGAGCATCTTTGACCCATCAGGGATTCGAAACTCTTTAGGGTTGTGCACGAAAAATAGAAAACCAAACGAACCGACCGAACTTCCCAAACCGATCCAAAATTCAAACCGAACTGCTTGGTTCGGTGTAGGGACAGTTTTTAATTTTGGATAACCACCCCTTTCGGTTTGTTGCGATTTTCAATTTTAATAAACTGAGAAAACCGAACCGAGATATTTCGTTATTGCAGTAATGTTTATGGAAATTACGATCATGCAATGCATAGCAATGCACGGAAGTAGACAATCAACCATCCATACATTAAAATTAAAGGAGTAAATTTAAAATATTACATTTAAAAAATTAATTTATCGCAACTCCAAAATCTACAGGCTACAACTACCCATGCTTATTAAATTTAATTTATCATCGCAAACCACAATATGTCTATCTATTTCAATTAATGGTTATTTGTTCTTGTTTCAAAATAAGAGAAAGAACTATTTAGTGATTTGCAAGGTCATGATGTTTCTATAAATAGCATTTGTACACCTCAATTTAGACAAATTGAATGAAGAATATTATTTGAACAATGGGTGTAAATACAATATGTTGTGATTTAATGGGAATACTTTCTTGTATACAAAGCATATCTTCTTTAGATAGAGTTTATTAGAGAGGCTTTGGATCATAATAGAGAATCTAGATTGAGATAACCAATATACTATAGTTTCCTCCAATAAAACCCTCTTCAAGACCTTATCTTTAAAACAAAATTGATTTAGGTTTGGTTCAGTATTAATCTCTATATAAAATATCTTAAAATAAAGGGGAATCAAAACCAAAAAACCGCCCCAAACCGCCCCGACTATTGAACCAAACCGATCGGTTTAGATTTGGTTCGGTTTGGAGAAACAAATAATCTAATATTTTTGGTTTGGTTTCAGTTTGGGTCCAAATCGACCCAAACCGAACTGCTTGCACCCCTAAAACTCTTTGATATAAACCAGAGAAGTGCTCAACATCGGGCACGTCTTGGATAAAATCTTCTGATACAAAGGAGTGTGGCTCCTCTATAAATTAGGGTGTGTGCGGGTTTTCCACTTATCTTGCACATACCTGAGGTAGTTTTTGCAATGTGTTGTAATTTTTTTAACTAAGTTAATAATTACTGAAAAGCTATAAAACTAAAGACTTAAATTAAAGCTTACCTGCCACAATATCCTGGGCTCATATCCTTGAGCATGATCCAATGCATAAGCATGCTGAGGTGGAGGTTGGGGGTTTCTCTGATTACCCATATTTCTTTCTTGAAAGCCGCCTCCACGACCTCTTCCTCTACCTCGAAGCGGTGCAAGTGCCTCTATTCTTGGCTGAATGTTCCTCTATGGGCAATTGGACCTCAAATGGCCCGGTTGATGATAGAGATAGCAATTTCCTTGAAAGGGTTCTGTAAATGTGGGTGGTGGGTGCGGGGGTTGAAGTGGGGATGCAGGATGTGATCACTGCTCTGGCCTTGCATTAGGGAGGAATGGTCGTGTATATCTCCGCCTATCTACAAATCCGCCTCTGAGGTGGGGCATACTTCTTCTACTAGTGTTGTGCTCCATGATTATCACCGCCGACCTCTTCTTACGACTCTAGACCATAAGGTGTCATCCCCCAAGGTCTTTGCCGATGCTAGAATAAATGCAACGGAAAAGTGAGCTACGAAGATGACGACTGCCGAATGGAGTCCTTTAGGTGGCGGTTGAAGTGCTTTGAGAAGTCATGATCAATAAGAGCATAACTACCCGTGAATCGAGCTAGATGCGAGTACTCTCTCTCATAATCTATGATAGAGCGGTTGTCCTCCTTGAGTTGTAGGAATCTCTCCTACAACTCCTCTCAATCCATAACTAGTATGAAGGGCTGGTGAAGGTGTCAGAGAACTCACTCCACTCTATCTTCCCATAAGACATCCCTAAGCAGGTGCTATCCGTGGCCGACTTCCACCATCAGTGGGCATAACCCACCAAGGAAGACACGGTTAGAGTGATAGCCATGTTCCTGAGGCATCTAATTCCAAGTAGCAATTCTTGGATGTAGTCTAACCACTCCTCTGTCTGGACTGCCGACTTTGCACCATGGAAGGTTGTTGGGGATAAGACACAAAATATACATAACAAGTTTATTTGCGGCTAAGCTGGATGACTCCCACTTCGCTGATTCATTGCATCCCGGAAGGTATCTAAGATATCTGTTAGAGTTTAACCGATCTTTGGCTGATGAATGATATTGACTGAGGGAAGGGGAGACATTCTAGTCCTTGGTCCTGGTTCCATTGGGATCTATAGGTAAAAATACATGTGTTGTAGGTTGGTGATTGAGAAATGAAAGATTATTATGTATGTGATTTCGCATTTGGGCTCACCAGCTTCTGATGTGCTAGTTCATCCCCGAACTGGCGAAGGAAGCCAAGCTCGGTAGTGGGAAAAGTAGGACTTCAACATAAATGGATCGTGTGCAGTTCTGATGCCATTTGTAAGAACCCCTTATGATAATAGTGCATGACAGATGAAATTCTTATACCCAGGGCAGCCTCCATGCGGTAGTGTTTGCAAATAGGCCAACCCCCACTACATGACGCCTACTCTTTAAGGCAAGACATCATTACATTACAATACTAACAACCTATAAAGAAAGTGCAAGAGACAAAAAATGAAGTCCTAATTCACACACACACGCACCACCCATATATATATATAAATATTGTTGGAACAATGCCCAGCAGTGTTCCTGATTTGAAGAAGTGCTCAGCTCAATGATAAGTACAAGTTGTTCTTAATGTCATATCTAGTTCATGCTTGCAGAGATCAGACAATATATCCAGTACTTCAATAACTTGCCCAAGGACAATATCGTCGAAACGGACTGGACATATCATCGATAAGTAAATGCATGTCGTTGAAATGATATGCAGAGCAAATTAGAGTGATCATATCGGCTATCGTCGAGACAACATGCGTATGATAATATCATCGTGACATCAACACTACATCACCTAACAACGATATCAGAAAGCTGAGATGAAGAAGAAGACTCAAGCACAACACAGGACAAGATGTTGATGATATCGTCGAAAAGAAGCCTTGACGTCGATAAGGCTAAGGAAGAACAAATATCGTCGTTAAAGAGGCATGTCGTTGATAAGGCTGAACAAAACAGGTATCGTCATAAAGAAGCCTTGTCGTTGGAAAGGCTAAGTAAGACTGATGCCGATGATATCGTCGTAAAGAAGGCGTGACGTCGAGAAGACTAAAGAAGGTCATACGAAGACAGACATTTGCTGAAGAATAGTCTGTCGACATGATATCAATTATGTCGTCGACAAGATAAGGTGGATACATTGATATCGAGCAGACAGGACGATCACGCCGACATCAGTTGGATGACTTCATGATTGTCTTAAGTGCAAGTGCAGAAGGGATGTCCCGTGTCGTAGAGATATCTCTATCTGAAGAAGAGGGAAGGAGATTTGAAGATCTATCCTAGTTCAAGACAACGACAAGTCCTGTCGTCGAAATATTGTCCATGTCGTCGTAACAATGGAAATATCGTCGAGACAGATTCAAAAGTAGACGGACGCGCTGTCAGCATTTAATGCCATCGCCTGATTGTCCAATCAGCCCGTGCTCTTGAGGGATGGGCGTCTGTCAGTAAAGGACAACATAGGTGACCATTAAGCGGCTCATCCGTCCTATAAAAGGGAACAGTGATGCCCTAGTGTACGGGGAAAAATAGAGGAACGAAAAAGAATCCCGCTGAGCATTTTGAATACAATAGTACAAGCTGCGGTGAAGAAGAAAGAAAGAAGGGAAGAACAAAACGATCATCCTGTGTTTTTCAAGTAGCAGTCAAGTCTCATCGACTGCTAAGAATCGTTCAAGAAAGGAAGCCAGTCAACATCAGGCAAAGCAAAAAAACTTGAAGAATATTTATGCCGTTAAGATTCAAAACCAAAAGCAACTTCTTCAAGAAAAGAAGTCGATCTCCACCAGGCAGAAGAACATATTGTAAATCTTTCTTTGTAAGGCTTGCAGGCCAAATCTGTGAGATCTATTTTTAGATATGTGTGTCGAGATTAAGGGCTTGAGATCTGTGAGGCTTGAGGGCTATGGCAGATGACTTGCGGGTCCAAACTTGTCGAGCTTGCGGGCTCGGGTGCAGTGAAGGGGCTTGCGGGACTAGGCTGCAGGAAAGAATTGCGGGTCTGTGCTGTGTAGGGCTTGAGGGCCTGAGTGTCGAGCTTGCGGGCTCGGGTGCAGTGAAGGTGCTTGCGGGCCTAGGCTGCAGGCAAGACTTGCGGGTCTGTGTTGTGTAGGGCTTGAGGGCCTTAGTGTCGAGCTTGTGGTCTCAGGTGCAGTGAAGGGGCTTGCGGGCCTAGGCTGCAGGGACTTGCGGGTCTGAGTTGTAAGGCTTGCGGGCCGGAGACATTGGCGGAGTTTGTCGAGCCTAGCATACTAATAGGTAGGCGCAGATGGAGAGAGGACTACTCAAGACACCCTGTCTTGAGGAACCTCTATAAGTCCTTGTGTGTTTTCTGTGTTGTGCTATCCCAAACTCTAAATCTATTATCCAGAAAACATGAACACCTAAAGGGGACAAAACAATTTGAAAACTCTATTCACCACCCTCTAGGTGATAAGTCGACACCCCATAACTAACAAGTGGTATCAGAGCTAGGTTGTTCAAAGAAAAGCCTAACAGCTTGAACAGATCTGCCCGTGGGTGTCCATTCATCATAGTCATGGAATCAAAAATAGCTACTTGTTCTAGGGAGAATTTTGCCCTTTGGAAAGTAAGAGCTAAAATATTCATGGAGGCTATGGACCCTAAAATATTTCAAATTGTTCAAGAAGGGACATATGTTCCCAAGACAGTGCCCAAGAAAACGACTGAAGATGAGATCATCCTAGTCAACTTGGACAAGGAAGCCAAAGATATTGTAGCTGGTGCAGTTGACATCTCAACATTTCAAAAACGGGCTCACTGCTTAACAACAAAAGAGATGTGGGACTCTCTAACAGTCCTTATGGAAGGATCAAAAGAAGGAAGAGCAGAATCAGTACTGCCTTCCAAGAATCAGAAAGAAGAATGAAGCAAGGTAGCCGAGAAGAAAGTCAGAACATTGAGTGACAGTGACTCAAGATGTTCAGACTCAGAAGAGAATGCTGATTTTGGACTGACTGCCTTATCTGAGTCAGAGGAGGAAACTCAGGATGATGTCTCTCCTGAACAGGTTTGCTAAGAGCTCCTCTATCTACCTCAGACTCAGAATCTGAGAAAAGCTCATCAGGAAATGATGACTTGTCCAAGCCATATGATGTACTTCTAGAAGATCTCAAAAAGGTCAAGATGCTCTGCAAGGAGCAAGCTGAAAAGATCTCAATCCTTCAAGCCATAAATTCTGATCTCTCTGAAAAGGCTGAAAAGCTAACTCTACAGACTGCAGAGTTTTGCCAACTCAAAAAGGAGTTCAAGG
Source organism: Dactylorhiza incarnata (assembly GCA_033032865.1). NCBI lineage: Eukaryota > Viridiplantae > Streptophyta > Magnoliopsida > Asparagales > Orchidaceae > Dactylorhiza > Dactylorhiza incarnata. Next base: position 110,685 of record JAWHQI010000905.1, on the reverse strand, counting down.
CAAGCTCCAAACTTGATCTGATAAGCAAATTTGGGAAAACTCTGAAGGCACTGATTGACAATAAGGAGCTGTGATGTTCTCTAACCATAGAGATTGTGCTTCTAAAGAAGGATAGAGATCAGCCTAGTACCCTGAAATCTAAGAATAATAATGTCAGAAGGGTGGAGGATAAATCCTTCATTGCAAGGAAGCCTGTAACAAGCTCCTTCAAACCCCAGAACATGCCTAAAATCCCAAGGGTACCTCATGAACAGATGATCACAAGAAGGCATGAAGTTACTGTGTAGAAAAGAGAAGAAACCACTAAAGAAGACTGACTCCAGATGGAAAGCTATGGATGGTAATGGTCAACATCACACTCACAATCAGTACAGATCAGTCTCCTTCAAATATCCTTCTGTTCACAGACAAAGGACTCATGCTCACACAGTCAGCCTGAAAGGAAGATATAACAGGTTTGAATGTTGGTGCTGTGGAAAGACTGGGCACTTTGCAATAGATTGTTGGTACAATCCAACTGCTCCAAGGGTAACAAATGCTAAACTTGCAAGTAATCTTGTTCATCATCACCATGCATATTCTGGAGCAGTTAGATCCAGTATGCCTTTTAAAGCTAACAATATTCTAGGACCCAAGGCTACTTGGGTACCTAAGGGCTTATAATCTCATTTTACAGGTAGTCCACGATCCCATCAGAAGCAAATCTGGGCCTTGGACAAGATGGCTGTTCTGGCCCATAGACGGAACAACAAAATCAGTTTACTAACAATCTTAGTGCATGTTATCCTACTAAAAAGGCCAAAAGAAGTCAATAGGATTACAAGTTGGAATTGACCAAAACACCCCTGAAGAACTCTCAGGGTTAGTGCCAAAAGATGTCTCTTAAGAAGGGCCTAAAGTTGTCCTAGGCTGACAAGTTTAAGGAATCTGTATCGTTGATACAATAAGTTGTTACGACAACACAGCAGATGATACGACGACAATGGATCGAGCTGGAAGGATGCGTATCCAAGAACCATTTCGACGACAATAAGCAGTATCGTCAAAATAAAATTGAACTATTTATCACGGCACTAGATCGGTCTATCGGAGTCGTCTGATCGTTTTTCACCAACACAGTCAAAGGCACGCGCCCCCTCATCTACCTAAACCATAAATAGAGTGAATGCTCGAGAATAAAAATTACGCTATCATTTGCCCTAAGCTATTCCATCGACAAACAACTGCTTCGTCTCCGACGTACTGCCTCCTCTCCGCTCTGAATCAATGGCTCCCAAGAGAGAAGAAGTAATCTCCGGTTGTGAACTCCAGCGCGGGGTTTCAACTCGTGCTCGGAAGAAGTTAGGTCAGTGCTAGGGCTCCTCAAATCCACATGCATAGAGTATCTGCTGAGCGAGCCCTCAGTACTTCTTCACCGAGAACTGACGGAGTTCTTCGCTGAAGCTCGACTCAACCATTCAGAATCTCAAAATAAATCTGTTGTTGCTGGTAAGAAAGTTAATGTATCCGCTAAGAATCTCAGAAAGACACTCCATCTGCCAAGGATTGATGGGGGAGAGGAAGAAGAGCTGACGACGGAGGATGTCTCACCCAGTTATTCCTAGTGCGACCATACCGGGAAGACCTACGGGTCAATCAAGAGGAATGAGTTCAATCAGAAAGGAAAATTGCTAGCAGACATCATGGGGAAAGTGCTGCTATGCAAACTTGGGTCACACGACCGAATCTCTAAGGAGATGTTTGTCATCATGGCCAGGATAATTCTGACCAAGAAGACCGACTGGAGCAGATTTCTTTTCCAGAGAATAAAGAGTATCCTGAAGACCCCCTCCTATGGAAGAATTCTTTCCCTCTTCCTTCTGAACAGCCTGGATGAAGTGCTACATAGAAGAATGGGAGTGCCCCTGCACTACTCCAAATGGCTGGATGCAAAGATGCTTGATCGCTAGGATAGGTCAACTCCCAAAGCATCCTCTGAGCACCCGCCTCAAAGAAGCAAAAGAAGAAAGCCATCCAAGCCGTCCCCTCTGATGAAGAAGTGTCATCAAGCAGTTCCGATGACAACTCACCACCTCAACAAGACCTTGGTGCGACATCTGCTCAAGGAGATACTCCTGCATCAATTCCCGAACCTGCTCACAAAGAGGTTATTGAAGAAGATAGATACCCCAACCCGGGGAATGATCCTGTTGAGGGGGAGTCCCAGTTGGGGAGCTCAGCCCAAGATGACGAAATGATTGATGGGGAGCTCCCGGCAGGAGGCTCAGCCCAAGGAGATGCTCAAGTTGAGGGGGAGACCCAACTGGGGTACTCTGCCCTAGAAGATCAAGGAAATGTGCCCCCTGCTCCAGAAGATCAAGGCAATGTGCATGAGCCCATGAAAGACCCCACTCCTTCAGACTGCTGAGAGTTGGTAGTAGCAAGTATGATTGTGCTTACATATCCAAGTGAGACAGTACCAGATGATGTCAAGGGGAAAGCCAAAGTGACAGTCCGCATCAGTGAAGAATCATCTACAGATATCTCTGAAGCAGCTCCACAGGAAGGAGGAGATCGAGAAGAACAAACTGCTGAGCCATCTTTGACTCAGGCAAGATCTCTCTTTCACATGATATCAGCCCTACTGTCTGCTCAAAGGAAACAACTGGAAACCTTTGTCGTAAAAACTGTGGATGGCCTAAGGAAGGAGCTGAAGACTGAGATCAAGTCGGTAAAGAGGGACATAATCAATCTCAACACCCAGTGTGCCCTACACCTTAGCAGCTCCGGCAATAGACAAGATGGGTGAGGAAGTAAACAAGATAGCAAGCGCCGCTCATAATAATAAGAATCAGGTTCTGAACAGGGTTAATGAGACTGCCCATACAATAGATCAACATCTACTGGAAGTTAGAAACAACTTAGATATCACTGAACAACAACTGCATGAACAGTTAAACTTGGTTAAAGAAACCCTTGAAGGACACGTAATTGAACAAGTCCCAAAGGGGGAGAATGAAATAATAAATGCTGGATCCCATCAAGCCATGTGGATAGCAAATCAAGTGAAGCAGACAATGCAAAAACCTCCATCAGTATATGAAGTTGCTAACCCATCAGAAAGCACTTGTTTACCTAGAAATCGTCAATCCCCTCCGAGCCGCCCTTTTTCAGGTACCGGGCGTTTTCGGAGCTCCCGGGCGGCCTTGCCCCTGCCGGGCGAGCTCCCCCTTCCGGGCGGTCTCTACCGTCCGGGCTGTCTCGCTTCAGGAGGTCGCATTCCGTGCGACCTCTCTCCCTGTGAGGCCGCATTCCGGGCGAGCTCACCCTTGGAGGTCTCTAGCCGGGCGACCTCTCCCTGTGAGGTCGCTAGCCGGGCGACCTCTCCCTGCGAGGTCGCTAGCCGGGCGACCTCTCCCTGCGAGGTCGCTAGCCGGGCGACCTCTCCCTGGGAGGTCGCTAGCCGGGCGACCTCTCCCTGCGAGGTCGCTAGACGGGCGACCTCTCCCTGCGAGGTCGCTAGCCGGGCGACCTCTCCCTGCGAGGTCGCTAGCCGGGCGACCTCTCCCTGCGAGGTCGCTAGCCGGGCGACCTCTCCCTGTGAGGTCGCTAGCCGGGCGACCTCTCCCTGCGAGGTCGCTAGCCGGGCGACCTCTCCCTGCGAGGTCGCTAGCCGGGCGACCACTCCCTGTGAGGTCGCTAGCCGGCGACCTCTCCCTGTGAGGTCGCTAGCCGGGCGACCTCTCCCTGTGAGGTCGCTAGCTGGGCGACCTCTCCCTGTGAGGTCGCTAGCCGGGCGACCTCTTCTTCTGTTCTCCTGGCGCTGATGTCATCAACTTCTAGAAGACTCCACCCTGTGCCTATAAATAGGCCCCCATGCCTCTTCAGAAAACACCCCGGTCGAGAGGTCAAACTCCTGCGGCTAGACCAATCAGACCGCACTTGGTAGCGGGCTGTCCGGCGACCTCCTAACTGCCAGGTCGGGCGACCTCATCAGGCAGGTCGGGCGGCCTCACCAAGCAGGTTGGGCGGCCTCGCCAAGCAGGTTGGGCGGCCTCACCAAGCTCGCTGGGCGGCCTCATCAAATAGGCCGCACGACCTCCTTTTCCTCTTCACTCGCGACTCAAGTAACCAGCTGCCCACGTCCTCTCTTTCCACCTGTTTCCTCGAGTAGATCGTGGGGGTGCAATTTTGGATTCAACAGCACTGACTCAACGGAGTATGACGTAGAATTCGGAGAATCAGCAACCTCCAGGAAAAGGAAGAAAATTCAGAGTAACAAGTACAGGCAGAAGAGACTGAGGGAAGTTGAGCTAGATCCACAATCAGGAAGGTGGAGTCCTGACTCAAGAGAAATTATAACAAAATCATGGATACAATTTGGATACACTCAGGAGAGCTATCAAAGGGTATACCAGTTGGTTGAATGGGAGAAACATCTGAAGGAGCTGGAAAGGAGGAAGAATCACAAAATTGCATACCCACATGGTCCTCCTACTTCTCCTAAGAAGATTCCAAAGCCCATCAACTACTATCAGAGGAAAGGAAGAAATACAAAGGTGCAAGCAGCAGCAGACATTGAGGAGCACCAAATCAAGTTAAAAATTAGAATGGGGCAAGTGAATGCTAACTTTTATTCAAGAACATTTAATCTATCTATATGATTGGTGCTTAATGTCAAGAACATTTAATTTATTTTTGTGATTGCTGCTTGATGTGATTTTATTATCTGAAATGTTAAATCTTTATGTGTGTGTCATTTATCATTGAGATGAGTTAGGACTTCTTCAAATAAGGGGAGATTGTTGGGAACAATGCCCAACAGTGTTCCTAATTTGAAGAAGTGCTCAACTCAATGATAAGTACAAGTTGTATTTAATGTCATATCTAGTTCATGCTTGTAGAGATCAAATAATATGTCTAGTACTTCAATAACTTGTCCAAGTACAATATCGTCGAAACGGACTGGACATATCGTCGATAAGTATATGCATGTCGTTGAATGATATGCAGAGCAAAGCAGAGTGATCATATCGGCTATCGCGGAGACAACATGAGTATGATAATATCATTGTGACATCAACACTACATCACCTAACAACGATATCAGAAAGACGAGATTAAGAAGAAGACTCAAGCACAACACAGGACAAGATGTCGACGATATCGTCGAAAAGAAGCCTTAACGTCGATAAGGCTAAGGAAGAACATATATCGTCGTAAAAGAGGCATGTCATCGATAAGGCTAAACAAGACAGGTATCGTCGTAAAGAAGCCTTGTCGTTGGAAAGGCTAAGTAAGACTGATGCCGATGACATCGTCGTAAAGAATGCGTGAGGTCGAGAAGACTAAAGAAGGTCATATGAAGATAGGCAGTTACTGAAGAATAGTCTATCAACATGATATCAATTATGTCGTCGACAAGATAAGGTGGTTACAACGATATCGAGCAGACAAGAAGATCACGCCGACATCAGTTGGATGACTTCATGATTGTCTTAAGTGCAAGTGCAGAAGGGATGTCCCGTGTCGTAGAGATATCTCTATCTGAAGAAGAGGGAAGGAGATTTGAAGATCTGTCCTAGTTCAAGACAACGACAAGCCCTGTCATCGAAATATTGTCCATGTCGTCGTAACAATGGAAATATCGTCGAGACAGATTCAAAAGTAGCCGGACGCACTGTCAACATTTAATGCCGCCGCCTGATAGTCCAATCAACACATGCTCTTGAGGGATGGGCGTCTGTCAGTAAAGGACAACATAAGTGACCGTTAAGTGGCTCATCCATTCTATAAAAGGGAACAATGATGCCCTAGAGAACGGGGAAAAATGGAGGAACGAAAAAGAATCCCGCTGAGCATTTTGAATACAACAGTATAAGATGCGGTGAAGAAGAAAGAAAGAAGGGAAGAAGAAAATGATCATCCAGTGTTCTTCAAGTAGTAGTCAAGTCTCATCGAATGCTAAGAATCGTTCAAGAAAGGAAGCCAGTCAACATCAGGCAAAGCAAGAAAACTTGTAGAAGATTTGTGCCGTTCAGATTCAAAATCAGAAGCAACTTCTTCAAGAAAAGAAGTTGATCTCCACCAGGCAGAAGAACCTATTGTAAATTTTTCTTTGTAAGGCTTGTGGGCCAAATCTGTGAGAACTATTTTCATATCTGTGTGTCGAGATTGAGGGCTTGATATCTGGGAGGCTTGAGGGATAGGGCAGAGGACTTGCGGGTCCAAACGTGTCGAGCTTGCGGGCTCGGGTGCAATCAGGGGCGGATCTATGTTAAGGCACGGTCGGGCACTTTCCCGACCGTGTTTTTCGCGAAATCCTTCCTAGGTCATTTCCCGCTGCTGCTCCCGCTCCTGCAATCCCGCGCCGCGCCGCTGCTGCTCCTTCTCCCGCTCCCGCACCGGCGCCGCTCCTGAGTAAGCTCTTCCTCTCCTGTGCCCCTCCTGCACTTCTTCTTCTTCTTCTTCTTCCTCTTCTTCTTCTTCTTCTTCTTCCTCTTCTTCTTCTTCTTCTTCATCTTCTTCTTCTTCGTCGTTCTGGTATTGCTGTAATTTTTGACCTTCTCTTAGTCTTCTTCCTCCAATTGCACACCAGCTGTTCGACGAATTGCCCCTTGTAAGGGACGCAGTATCGTTCAGCACCATAATGGGCGGCTATTCCCGGGCTTCACCGCCCGATAAGGTTGTGGCTTTTCTGAGAAACATATTTCACCGGAACATGGAAGCTAATCCCTCCGCCATTGTCCCAAGTTTTATTTCTGTCTTTTGACTCTTTTCTTTTCGTATCATCTGACAAAATAGAAGCCCAAGATCTCCGAAGTGCAGTTTCAAAAGCATGCAATCATCAGACTTCATTTTTTTCCCAGCAGTGTGTTTGTATAAAAATTCAACATTACATCTATCCCAAGACATTCAAAGCTCACTACTTGCAGTCATTTGTTTTTTCCCAGCAGTGTGTTTGTATGAAAATGAGTACTAAAATCGTTATTTTCTAAAACATGAATTGTATCTGCTAATCGATCTCCCTTCATAGATCTGCTAATCAATCTTCAGTGCAGTCATTTGTGTTCTCTTTTTGCAGGCTTTTAGCAGTGCTTGATGATGAGTCCTGATCATATACACTTTTATGGACTCATCTGGGCCGTTTAGTTAGTCATTTCACTGCACTTTAGCCCTGTTTTAGTTCATATTTGTTAATCCATGCTAGGTGCACCTTTTGGCCCATTTTGGTGTGATTTCATGTTTATTTTCATTAGTGGTTTTCATGCACTGTTAGGTGCCACTTTTAGTGGCTGGATTTGTGGTTGTACGCTAGAACAGGAGTCGTGCAGGTGTTTCCGGTGCAATTCTGCACAGGAACACTGCGCACGATCACTAGTTCTATTGCGCACGACCACTGGTCGTGCGCCACTGATCGTGTGCACTTAACGCCTTTTTCACGAGTTCTGTTTGGTGCAGTGCGCACGACCATCAACTCCTGCGCGCACGACCACCGGTCGTGCGCCACTGCTCGTGCGCACTGACCATTAATTTTTAAGTTCTGTTTCATCTATTGCGCACGACCACTGACGCTAGTGCGCACGACCACCGGTCGTGCGCCACTGGTCGTGCGAACATTTTATTTCATAATTTCTATCTTTGCAGGTTCCGTCCAGGCAGAGCGCACGATCACAGGATTCTAGTGCGCACGACCACTGGTCGTGCGCCACTGACCGTGCGCACTGTTTAAATCCAGCGCCTATAAATTCCCTGCTCGCGATTTAGGTCGAATCCTCGCTTCCAGCCGCCGTTTTCCGCCCGATTCCGCCCGATTTCGCCCCTCCACCGTCGCCCACCATATAGAGGTGCTCCGGGCTTGCTATTCACGCCTATCTTGAGCCGGAGTTTCCTCTCGGCCTCCTCCTTCATCCAAGAGCTCCAAAGGAAGACCTAGCCGCTATCTCCATCGAGCAAGAGGAAGTTGGCAACCTCCACCGGATCGTGACACGAAGAAGACGGGTCCATTGGAGAGTCGTGACAGCTCTCTCTACCCCGGACGTAGTTGTGGACCGAGCTTGGACGCGGATTGACAACCCGGCGATTCCAACCGTGAATCTTCAACGAGCCTTCGGATTCGGTCGATTTCTTGCCTTGTTCTCCTTTTATTGATGTATTTGCAACTAGATCTAACATTATGATGAAGTGTATTTTGATTAAATAGCATTTTTACTTGATTATGTCTATGTGATTGAGTATTTTTGTTTATATTATTGAGGTGCGCCTTGTGGTGTGGTTTGTTGGTTGTCCGGTGCCGCACTAGCAATTGCTAGTGGCGTGCTTGGTGAAGAGGTGCTTGCGACCCTCATTTCGCAAGCCTACTCGCCCATCCGCCTACCGAAGCGTGGCATCGCGGCCCGTAATCCATTCGCCTATCGAAGCAGCGCGCTCAAGGCCTGCATAGTTCGATTCCATTAGCCTTCTCGTCCATCCGCCCTTGCGACGCAGCGCGCTCAAGGCCTGCCTAGTTTCCATCCCGCCAAGCGAAGCTTTGCATAGCGGCATTGCATAGGAGTAGTTGTTAGCTTTTATTTTGTTTTCCAAAAGCCAACCCAACTCCCCCGCAATCCATCCGATTTAAGGACTTCGATCTCAAGTCCTGCCTCAATAGTAAACTCCACCTTATTGTGTTCCTCAAGAGACCGACACTCGGGGATTTATTCCCAATTTTTATTACTTGAACGATCGGTACACTGCCGTTTCGTGTCGCAGTCGAGCTACCGCCTATAGCGGTGTGTGAGATTTGCGCCATCAAGTTTTTGGCGCCGTTGCCGGGGAACACAGTCGTGTGAGTTTTCTGGAGAGGGAGAATCTGAGAGAGAAGCCCTTTCATTTGTAAATTGCATCCTTTAAATTTTATTTCTGTTCTTTTTATTCCGCTTTCTTATTTAATATTAGGTTGCTTTAGTAATTTTTGTTTGGTGTAGCATTTGCACAATAGCTTTTTTCCTTTTGAATTGTTTTATCTTCACGCTATGTGGGCACATCTCAATTTCCGTTGCCGTTGGTGTGGAGCTACTTCCCACTCTTGTGATGAATGCCCTACGGAGAATAGTAGGCATAATTCTTCTCGCCCAGCATATAGAGCATCGACTCCGTCTGATACTCCATATGGTGTGCGTAAGTCTTATGGCTACTCTGCTGAGCCATTACCGTCTTAATTCTTTTCGGCTTCAGCACCCGCTGTGCCAAAGAAGCCCGCTAGGCAGTGCCAGTTTTGTCGGAGCACAGACCATGCCCTGAAGGACTGTGCCGAGTATCTTCGCCAATTGGATGAGGATGACGAGCTGGATATCCGGATCGTCCCAACTCCTAACTCTGGCGGCACACCTTCAACATCCGGTTATGTGTCTTTGTCACCTTCACATCTTGAAGGGAATGGCGTTGACACAGTCACCAGATGTGCGGCCGATCTATGCACCGACATTGCTGAGCCAATTCTCCATGTGCCTCCACCACTTCTAGTGGATTCGATTCTTTCCCCTATTGTGCATTCTACATTCGTTTCTGACGACATTGTCGATGATGTGTCGCAGGATGAGGTTGTTGATCTTAGCGTTGTGCCTATTCCTATGGAGGAGGACAACCTTCTAGGTGAAGAGGAGTTTTCCTCAACACCGGTGGAGGAAGTCTAAATCCTTAGCCTGGCCACCGTTGATCCCGCCGACTCTTGCAGCATTGATGACAATGCTAACATTATTTTACTTCCCCAACCTAATGGGAGTGAGACCGGGACCACTCCCCCGATTTTTGATTATCTATGTTCTTCATCTTGTTTATTTCTCGATCCCCCTTCTTCATCTGAGCCTGTGCAGGTTGAGTCTTCACAGGTACATCAGGAGGACTTGGAGCATGATGCTCAGGTCAATGATGAGTGTATCCTCACATGTGAGGAGGTTGACCCCTCCTCCATAGAGGAAGCTCCACTCATTGCCTTTTCCTCCTGCTGCCTCCCTGTTGACGATACCTTGCTAGGCAAGGATATTTTTGGTGAGTTGAGTGAGGACCAGGCCTCCTCCTCTTCTTACTTTCTTTTCCCTCTACCTGTGATGGGCAGGTTTTATCTTTATGCAGGTAGAGGGGTGACTGTTCTATCACCGTATTGGTACCCGCTACCGACACGGATATTAGGCCAGTTACCTGTCCACTTCTCCTTCCATAGGCCCATTAGCTAGAACTGTTTTATTTTAGAATAAGTCGTGCTGGGATGACAATAACCCCAGTAGTTATCTTTCTTTTCCTGCATTCCTATTTTTTTTTCTAATCATGTTTAATTAGCTGTAGTTTAATTTAGTTTGTCTTTTTCTGTTTCTTTTGTTTTGTGGAGCTGACCCTTGCTGGTACTTCTTCTGGATGGCGGATGCTGCAGCTTAGTCGTGGTTTAAACGCCAATCTTCTGGTGTGCTCATTTCTGAGCATTGGGTACTCTCTTCCCCTAGCCCTATTCTAGTTTTCATGTCACATATTATGCGGATTGTTTAGTCTAAGTCTGGGGGAGAGTAGTTTTGTTTACCCGCTCACGTGCACTATTGCACTGCATACTAGAAGATTTCATTTTAAAATGTTTTGTTTATTTTCATTGCACACCACATCACCCACTTGAGCGCGTACTCATCTGTTTGCCTGCTCTGTTGTGAATTTAATTCTTCTGCTTATTTGGGAAAGTCTAGGTGATGGCTTAGGATTATGTAGCAGAGTAAAATGTTGACTCTAGCAGTGCTCCTAGTCGAGTGCTCGGTTGCATAGAAATTTGTGTAGATTAGATTTCTCTTTATACTTATGGTTTTATATTTTTTTTCTATTCGTGTAAATGTTGTTTACTCTACTCAAATGGTGAATTCGGTGGAATCAAACGGTAGCATAGGGATGTGTGTATACGATCGCTAGATTCGTATTGCTTGAGTCGGGAGAAAGGAGAATCTTTCTCGGTGGCTAGAACTTGCCCCAAGCGATTCTTGAAGCATGGGTATACGGTTAGTCAATTGCGTGAATGTGATATAGGCCATCATCTTGGCCCGGTTGAGCCTTTGTGCCATTCCTATCATCATTTCCTCGCTAGCCCAATTGTGCCTACCCCATTCTTTTGGTTCAGCCCCACTATTGTTCACCAAAGCCTAAACTCCAATCCTAGTCGCACACCCAAAAAGCAAGCATTTTGTTTCAATTTCAAATTGGTGGTGTTGATTGTGGTAGTACATTGTGAAAATGTGGTTGTGCATCTTTGAAAAGTTGCTGAAATTGTTAAAGAAAGATAAAGAAAAGAAGAAAAAGATTTGAAAAGAAAAAAAAAAGAATGAAAAGTTTAATTGAAAAAAATCTGTTTGAGATTTATATTTGGGAGTAGGCGGTGCACACACCCATGCGTCTAAGTCTAAGTCTGGGGGTGTGGTGCATCCGCGTGTTTTGTGGCCACTTGGATAATGTTATGCATTTGCTCATTTGGGTTTAGTATTTGAACCATCGTCTTTATCATTGTATACCTCACCTAAACCCAAGCCCCATTTAAAACCTAAAGTCCTATTGATTCACGCATTTGAGTTAAACCAGTGCCGTGGAGAGAATGTGACCGGGCAAGCCTATGGTCACCGACACTGATGGATTTCAGTGGAGTTTTTCCCGCATCCCGATCTTGGGCAATGCTCGTCTCAGCGTTTAGCTTACTTTCTCCGTATGCATGACCGAACGATTCACCGCTGTTCACCATTTTGAGTAGTTGTAATATGCTTTTACTCTCTTAGAAATATATAAACTGTTTATATAATCAGAAATCTTCTCTACTATTCTTCTTATGCACGTGAGCATGCGACTTCGCATGGTACTCTGTATTGTAGTTTTAAGCCATCTACTGTTCTTTCCTAGTTCGCTTAGAATTTGTTTGCTCGGGACGCGCAAACAGTTAAGTCTGGGGGTGTGATGAGTCCTGATCATATACACTTTTATGGACTCATCTGGGCCGTTTAGTTAGTCATTTCACTGCACTTTAGCCCTGTTTTAGTTCATATTTGTTAATCCATGCTAGGTGCACCTTTTGGCCCATTTTGGTGTGATTTCATGTTTATTTTCATTAGTGGTTTTCATGCACTGTTAGGTGCCACTTTTAGTGGCTGGATTTGTGGTTGTACGCTAGAACAGGAGTCGTGCAGGTGTTTCCGGTGCAATTCTGCACAGGAACACTGCGCACGATCACTAGTTCTATTGCGCACGACCACTGGTCGTGCGCCACTGATCGTGTGCACTTAACGCCTTTTTCACGAGTTCTGTTTGGTGCAGTGCGCACGACCATCAACTCCTGCGCGCACGACCACCGGTCGTGCGCCACTGCTCGTGCGCACTGACCATTAATTTTTAAGTTCTGTTTCATCTATTGCGCACGACCACTGACGCTAGTGCGCACGACCACCGGTCGTGCGCCACTGGTCGTGCGAACATTTTATTTCATAATTTCTATCTTTGCAGGTTCCGTCCAGGCAGAGCGCACGATCACAGGATTCTAGTGCGCACGACCACTGGTCGTGCGCCACTGACCGTGCGCACTGTTTAAATCCAGCGCCTATAAATTCCCTGCTCGCGATTTAGGTCGAATCCTCGCTTCCAGCCGCCGTTTTCCGCCCGATTCCGCCCGATTTCGCCCCTCCACCGTCGCCCACCATATAGAGGTGCTCCGGGCTTGCTCTTCACGCCTATCTTGAGCCGGAGTTTCCTCTCGGCCTCCTCCTTCATCCAAGAGCTCCAAAGGAAGACCTAGCCGCTATCTCCATCGAGCAAGAGGAAGTTGGCAACCTCCACCGGATCGTGACACGAAGAAGACGGGTCCATTGGAGAGTCGTGACAGCTCTCTCTACCCCGGACGTAGTTGTGGACCGAGCTTGGACGCGGATTGACAACCCGGCGATTCCAACCGTGAATCTTCAACGAGCCTTCGGATTCGGTCGATTTCTTGCCTTGTTCTCCTTTTATTGATGTATTTGCAACTAGATCTAACATTATGATGAAGTGTATTTTGATTAAATAGCATTTTTACTTGATTATGTCTATGTGATTGAGTATTTTTGTTTATATTATTGAGGTGCGCCTTGTGGTGTGGTTTGTTGGTTGTCCGGTGCCGCACTAGCAATTGCTAGTGGCGTGCTTGGTGAAGAGGTGCTTGCGACCCTCATTTCGCAAGCCTACTCGCCCATCCGCCTACCGAAGCGTGGCATCGCGGCCCGTAATCCATTCGCCTATCGAAGCAGCGCGCTCAAGGCCTGCATAGTTCGATTCCATTAGCCTTCTCGTCCATCCGCCCTTGCGACGCAGCGCGCTCAAGGCCTGCCTAGTTTCCATCCCGCCAAGCGAAGCTTTGCATAGCGGCATTGCATAGGAGTAGTTGTTAGCTTTTATTTTGTTTTCCAAAAGCCAACCCAACTCCCCCGCAATCCATCCGATTTAAGGACTTCGATCTCAAGTCCTGCCTCAATAGTAAACTCCACCTTATTGTGTTCCTCAAGAGACCGACACTCGGGGATTTATTCCCAATTTTTATTACTTGAACGATCGGTACACTGCCGTTTCGTGTCGCAGTCGAGCTACCGCCTATAGCGGTGTGTGAGATTTGCGCCATCACTTGACAAAGGGAACATGGCCCTGAATTGTTGTATTCTGATGCATGTGATGAGAGATGATTTCATTGAGAGCTTATGCATAGGTAAGATTTTTCATGTTAATACATTGTTTAGGTTTATCCTGTTCATGTGCAAAATATCGTTCTATATTTGCCAGTTTTTATCAAATGCAAAGACATCAAGAATTTGTTTAGATATCATTCAACATTTGTTTGAGTTGCAGTTACCATGAGTTGTTGATTTCCTGAACAGTTTTCGACTTGCTATGACCAGTTCCCATCGAGAACAACAGAACTATTTCAGGTTAGTAGAAGGTTTTCATCAATCTTGCATTTTGATTTTTGATTAAAACTTGGATTTCATAAACTTTGGACTTGGATTAAAACTTGCAAGTGGACCTGTAACTCCTATTTAGGTTTGTGATTAAAACTTGCATTTTATTGTAATATTGTGTTGAATATTTTCCTTACATAAATATCCCTGAAAAAAAAAATTCGGGGGCGCTGCCCCCCGAACCCCCTCTCAGGGGGCCCTGCCCCCCGAACCCCCCGATCGACAATACTTACATTGTTCCCGTGTGACTTCAAAATCCTAGTTCCGCCACTGGGTGCAGTGAAGGGGCTTGTTGGCCTAGGTTGCAGGCAAGACTTGCGGGTCTGCACTGTGTAGGTCTTGAGGGCCTGAGTATCGAGCTTGCGGGCTCGGGTGTAGTGAAGGGGCTTGCGGGCTGTGCTGTGTAAGGCTTGAGGGCCTGAGTGTCGAGCTTGCGGGTTCGGGTGCAGTGAAGGGGCTTGCGGGCCTAGGCTGCAGGGACTTGCGGGTCCGAGTTGTAAGGCTTGCGGGCCGGAGATATTGGCGGAGTTTGCCGAGCCTAGCAAACTGCTAGGTAGGCGTAGAGGGAGAGAGGACTACTCAAGTCACCCTGTCTTGAGGAACCTCTATAAGTCCTTGTGTGTTTTCTGTGTTGTGCTCTCCCAAACTCTAAATCTATTATCCAGAAAACAAGAACACCTAAAGGGGACAAAACAATTTGAAAAACCTATTCACCCCCCCTCTAGGTGATAAGTCGACACCCCATAACTAACATATATATAATGACATAAAGTACATATTTACAGCGGAAATACTAGGGCTAAAACATGCCATATTAGAAAACAAAGTACAAAGTGCAGCAATAAGCACTCACATCTATCGATACATCTATTGAGAACATGGTCGGGGCTGTAACAACTGGGATCTCCATCTCCGTGTCAAGGTTGTCTGGATGGGGGTGGTACTGCATGCACAACTGTTGTGAGGGATCCTAAAGAGAGGTTGTAATAAGCTGTTAGTCAATTTGACTAAGTGGATTCCCTTCATCCCCAATGTATCCTAAAGCCCGGGTGGAGGGAAGGGTAAGAGTGTACACGCGATATCATAATTAAATGAAGTGACGAGAGGGTGAGCATTGTGGTATGAATAAGTAATAAGCTACGATGCGTAAATAAATCAACTTATAAGAATACCCATACTAACTTATAAGCTAAGGATCTTGTTTTGACACAATATTAAATCTAGCGTATATGAAAAGAGAGTATTGCGATATGAATGCCCTTACAAACTAATAAGTTAAGGGTCTAAAGATGCAAGGTAAGCAATGAAATGCAATATAAGTACCTTAACTTATAAGTATGCCCATACAAACTAATAAGTTAAGGGTTTGTTTTATCAGAACACAAACTTATCTTACAAGAATGCCCATACAAACTTGTAGGATACGGGTCTAAAGATGCAGGGTAAGCAATGCATTGCAATATAACATGATGTAATGTTATTTAAGTATGATGCAAATTTAAACTATTTATCCCTTATTAGTTGACAACTAACCCAGTCCCATTGTTAAGTGGGTAGCTAGCCACACTGGCCTTATCACAGTGGCGGATGATAACAGTGGATCTGACTATTCCGCTTCTACATATGTGACACACTACCATCCTAGGCCATAATGTATAGTGTTGGACCCTACCAATACTACTATCCGACATCACGCTAAAACCAGCAGAGACAAGTTATCAGTTAAGGGAGTTTGCCCATTGGGATTATATCTATAAGACAACCCATCCCAAAAGCCTAAGGGTCTAACTCTCAATTCTCTCCATCAGTGTGTTCTATTCGGTAGACTGGTTAGACCTGCTACATATTCAGTACCAAACATTCAACCCAATGTTGGTCTCATAACCAGACTATACCCAGCCTTTAAGATACCATTGTCTATAACAGACATGAAGGAGGGTTCAAGTATAACTTTAAAACTACACCAATTAGCTTACTAGCAACTGTTGTGATGTCAAATTTAAGTAGCCCATTGGCCAAGTAAGTGTAAGGTTGGTGGTCGCTACCATTATACACCATCTTTCTTTCGGGGGATACTGACTCATCCCTAACAACATTCTTAGACACCAATTAGATGTCTAAAGAAAGATTTTCATAAATATATGCTGAAGTTTATTGTACTATAATACTAGTCTTAAAAATTAATCAAAGGCTATCAATGTTTACCCGGGAGACCGCTTTCAAGAGGATTACTCGCAGACCGTGCGGTTTGCGGATCCAAGTCGCCCGGCTCAGGTTAAACAAGGTCCATCAACACCAACTAGCACAGGCCGGGCGGACTGACATAATTCAGATCACCCTCAAGTACTAAGGATAATCCAGGCCCAAGTTCAACAGGACAAGTTGCGGTCTCAAGTCGGAGACCGGGCAGATTGTGCCATAGAGACAAGCCAAGGTTCGGGATCAAAGAACAAGCCGCGGTCTCAAGACGAAGACCGACCGGATGCCTTGGTCGTGTCATTCTCAGCCTCTAGTCAGACAAGTCGAAAGGGCAAGCTGCCAATCCGCGCGGCTTCTTTCTTTTCTTCTTTGTGTATCCCGTCACCGCCTGCCCGTTTCTCCTGTACCCGGGCAGGCGGTTATTTTATCCCTGCCCGTTCGGGCAGGCCCCCAAGCCTATAAATAGGGGGCGGCACTGTTCCCAAGGGGCGTACACTCGAATCTAGGAGCTCGCTTGTTTGAGCTGCGGACTCGAGTTTCCCGTCTTGCGGATTGTCTGACCGTCCGGCTTCTCTTTTCCTGCACTTGTAACCGCCTCATTTTAATCAAAGGAAAGCCCGTCACAGGAGTGGCATTCGCCGTGACGGGCGAAGTCTGGCCTCGACCGCTGCTAGCGGTCCCATTTTCCTCACCTAAAAAGTAACCGGCAACCCGCTGTAACACCCTGCCAGTACGAAAAGTATAACAGCAGGTCCGGCCGGGACCCCACGCCATACAAACCACACTAGCTAGGAGTTAAAAGGTGATAACCAGAAAAGTAACTACAAAACGAGAGTACAAAAACGTAAGCGGAAGCATTAATTAAACCATTCAAAAAGACATGTCCACTATCATAGGAATGAGTCCAGAAGTAAGAGTTACGGCCTTAGGGCCTTACATCAAATCAATGTACAAAACTCCAAAAAGGCATACATCGACACGCAGGCTGGCAATACATGAGAAAACAGGAAAAAGGCTGGCCTTCGAGGGCCAACACAGCAAAAGGGTCAACGCCCGCTACTTCCCGCTAGGCTCACCTGCACCTGCATAAGAACATTCCACCAAGCGGTGGCAAACAAAGTAACGGTCAGCACAGCTGACCAAATTATAACGACACCACCCCTTTCCCGGGGTGGCGGAGCTTCTACCCTGCAAGCAAGCTATACTAGCACAAATACTAGTATACAGAAGGTGCAACTACACAAGGTGAGGTTTCAAGCACAAACAATCTTCTAGGTTGAGCATCAAAAAGAAGGGAACCTAGGTATGCACATAATGTTGGTTGGGTTCACCCGAAGGTTTCCCACAACCGCCTAAGCAATCGCATGAGGCTAAACATGACATCAAATTCACAACACTCCACCCTAAGGGTCACAACCTTAGGTGGGAAACAAGAGCTTTTGGTCGGTCTAGGTATGACACCTTCCACGACCTCTCCCATGATCACACGGCTTTCATGAGGAAGGGACCTCTCGCCGATCTGCATGGAAACGGGTTCGGTTCAGCTTTGCCCGTGCTCTAATCATCGCGATCTATCGCACGACGCGGGTACGGCTTCACCTCGGCCCGTAAGGGTTCAGCACTTTCAAGTGCTACATTAAAAATATACGCTACGCACCTAACCCCTTCACAAGGATCTAGGCTTCGCGAATTCTTAACAAGGGAGCTACATACGCTCCGCATCAATTTCGTGGTGAAGGTTCGCCTTCATCCAAACCTCAAAGCATGGGGCTTTCGTTAGGATCTTCACAAGACGCCTACACTTAACTCCCGCAATACTATAGGTGAGTTCACGGAGTCACTCTCCGGCACGCATTCTAGGCCTAACCTAAATGCAACGTCGCAAATCAAGCATCACCGATTTGGGCTCACGGCCACGAATAGGTTTCACACACAATGCCTAAATCCGCACGACTACCGGATTTTCTACATGCAATATGCCGGGGACGGACACAATCTACCCGGAGTCCCGAAGGACTTGAGGAAATCCTACACTTCACCCATTTGGTGAAAGAGATACCTCATGCAAGCAAAGAAAGAGGAATAAATGGACAAATACAAGTCCAAAGTTCGGGAGGAAGAATCGTTACCCTAGACGTGTTCTTCTTCGCCATGGATCCGAGATTCTACGCGGAGGGAAAGAACCGCACCGGGCTGCACTCTCCGGATCTGGAAACGGCTCGCGAAACGGAGCTCCGGAGCTCCGTCAATGGCGAAATCTCCTCTTCTTCTTCCTTGCCCCCCCTTCTTCTTCCTCTAGCCTAGGAGAGAGAAACACTATGAAATAATGAGGGTTTAATCCCTCTCGAAAGCCCTAAGACCCCCCAGCATTAAATCCCAGCCGTTGGATCTAATTCCAAGAAATTTGATCGGTCGGATCCTCTTCTCTGCTCAAAATCGCGGAACAGAATAAACAGGGCGCACGATCACAGGCGCACGGTCAGTGGTCGTGCGCGACGAGGGCAATGGTCGTGCGCACTATCCGGGACAGAACTCTGAATTCTTGCGAATAAGCGCACGATCGCTGGCGCACGATCACTGGTCGTGCGCGAAGAGGGAAATGGTCGTGCGCACTGTCCGAGACAGAACTCGATTCTCTTCTGAATTAACGCACGATCGCTGGCACACGATCACTGGTCGTGCGCGATGAGGCCACTGATCGTGCGCTAAGAGCAGACAGGGAAAATTCTAGCCTGCTTCACGTGCCGCACTACCACTCCGCCTACTTCGCGGAACTACCAGATTTGGGGCGTTACACCCGCAGCCTCCGATTTCCTTCGGAGGTGTGATTTCAGACTCAACAATCAACAAATAATAATACATCTTATCAAAAAAGAATTTACACAATTTGGTATTTGCTAAACATAAATAATACTTGAAAAAACCACTTGAAAATTTACTCATGGATCAATTATGACTTAACATATGAGCCCATAAAATTTTGAAATCTTATTCAATCAATAAATTCAATTAATTTCATTAATATGTATCATTAATGATTTTCAAATTCTTTCAAAGACTATAGTACAAAGATGCTCGAAAATTCTACAAATTTTTGGAGTCATACCCACTGGCATAATACACCTTAGGTATTAATTTTGGAGATACTTATTTAGTATTATTTGAGAAATACATGAAATACACTTTTCCTATAGTTTATGTGACAAACCACTAAAATTGATGCACACTAAGTTCTAGGTCACCACTAGAAATGTGTAACACGAATTTAGAAATCTTATACCAAGATCTACAATTTTCTTGTTACCACTTTAGAAAACTCCCACCCAAAGGCACTCAATTATTCAACATAAGGGAGTTGATCAAGGTGGGATAATTAAATGAATTTAATTAAACTATGCACAATTCTTGATATGAGTTAACCATGTCTAAATGTCCTCAAACTTTAACCCATAGTCATTCATGACATAACATGTGTACCATAAATACATAGAAATTAATTTCAATCATTAAGACCACGTTATTTCAATAATATCAAAGTGTGACAATTTAAATGAATTAAACTCTTTCAAATATATATTTCAAGATATGAGTCAACCACAAAAATGTCCTCAAACGTTTACCCATGGTCAGTCATGACATAATAAGTGTACCCAAAAAGTATAGGAATTAATTTCAATCATTAAGGCCGTATTATTTCAATAATATCAATGCGACAATTTAAACGAATTAAACTATATCTTTTAATTGTATAATTCTTGATATGAATTAACCAACCATGCCCAAATGTCCTCAAATTTTAACCCAATGTCAGTCATGACATAATAAGTGTACCAAAATGTTGGAACTGGGATTCCGCCCAACGAGGAGTTTGGACCCCAAGAGGGGGCAGCTAGACCTTACTGATCCCGCAGAGGAACCTGACCGAAGACTTAGAACTAAATACCGACCCTTGGCTACAACGTGTAGGTCCCACCACACACCCGAAAGATCTTAGAGCACTTCCTCTCCTAAGCCAAAGCTGAAGCTGGGCACCTCGGAGAGCCTGAGATGCTAACCAAAGATGTCCTAAGGAGGAAGAAGCCAAAGATCTGGATCCTCTCCAAAGGTGCCCTTCATGGTCTATATATAGTTTTTCACTTCTGGTCTGCTAATAGCGTAACTCCGACTTTTAGTTTTACTAATCGCACCCCAAACTGGTTTGCTAACATCCAAACTCCATTGTTCTGAAGGGCTATTGGAAGCCCACAAAGGGTATTTGGGTAAATTTGCCCCCAGACCTTTACTGGTTGAATGGCCCGTGAAGGCGCCACTCACCAGTCTTTATGCGAGAGGGGCTCGGGCGGTCTCCCTGTGCGAACGGCCCATGAGGGCACCACTCGCGAACCACCTAGAGCTATAAATACCCGTCTGGATTGCCTATGCGAGGCGGAGAGTCCTCACTCTCCTCTCCATTGCTAATGCGAGGCGGCGAGCCCTCACTCGCCTCATCTTGCCTCATACCAATTCTCCCATGCCCGATTCTCCATCTTACCCTTTGACGAATACAGGGTTGTACATAATCCCCACTCTTTGCGAGATTAGCCTAAGCTCGCAAAGAAACATCCAACCCTTAGTGTTCGTCGGATGTGTGCTGACCTGGCAGGAATCATCTGGTGGGCCCCATCCCTAGTTCTATAAATACCACCAATCCCGGGTGATGGGTAACCCTGTCACCTTTCATCTTCTATCGACACTTGCCACTGTAGCCACTGAAATGCCTATTTCAGAAGAAGCTCAGGCTCGACGGAACGTGTCGCGGGCGGATGAACATTCATTCGTTCACCATTCAATTCGCCCCTTGGCTCGCCCAACGGACCCCTCCGGCCTTCCCCAAGATCAAAAAGGCAAAGGCGGTCCAGCGACATCCAGGGGAGTATGGGTCCTCACTCACAGATATGTCTCCCGACACCAGGCTCACTGAGTAGGTACTCAAGTTGACAGGTCGGCCCCCCCCCCACATAATTATGCTAAAACAACTTTCTTTTTTCACAGAGCGCGCTCTTGGATGGAGTCATTGCGAGCGAGGCCCTGGTGGGCACTCACCTCCCCTCCCCTTAGAGGACCGGCTTGGTAGACGTAGACCCGAACGCCGCCACCATGTGCGTCCCTTCGCCGCGACCGGGTGAGCTTCATGTATTCCTCATCGACGAGTTCCTTGATCTGACCTGATGCTATTGCCCCTTGCAGAGACCCTTCTCGCGATGCCCAGGAGGCGCATCACTCCGCTGTGTTCGCTGGCCTCGCTGGGCGTGAACATCCCCACCCTAGGGTTTGGCCTTCTGGGCCATCCGAGCCTTAGTAGCTCGATTCCCACAGTTGTCCGGATTGCGAGCAGTGCGCCTCGCCCCCAGGTCTGGGAAAATCTGTCATGTTTACCAATACCGAGGCCTTCTAGGGGAAGCCAAACTCCTCTCCTGAGCAACCCGGTAAAGTGATCATGACCTCGCCTGGTTGGTCAATGCCAATGATTATTCGTACCCCACTCTCGTCTCTGATTCTTCTCTTGCAGGTGCCCATGAGAGCTCTGTTGATCTGGACCTTAGGGAGGAGGAGATGTCGCCCCCGCCCTCACCAGACAAGATTGCTGAATTCTTGGGCGATCCCCGAGACCCCGACGTATTGAAGAGGCAGACCACCGAGGTGCTCCAGAAGTATGGGCTCATGCTACGTGACTTGTACATCCAGGCCCGGAAGGATAGGACGACCTCGGAGGAGCGGCTTGCGGTCATCGAGGATGAGTATGCGGGCCTCCTTGCCGAGCTGCAACTGGATGCTCGCGGCTAGGTCACTGCTCTAGGAGTGCACATCTCTCGAGCGGAAGACCAGGTGTGCTTACTGCAGCAGGAGCTCCGTGCTGTCCTCGCCTACCACTATCCGTGAGTGCCGCCGAGATCGGGGGCGCGAGGCCGAGGTCGATGGAGATGGATTCAATATTGATCCTACTCCCTCTCGCACCCACTCAGTGAACCTTATATTGTAACCTTTATTTATTCGGAACAATATGCAAACTTCATTTGTCATTACTAGTTTGGTACTTCTCGTCCACCTTTGGGCTTTCTTTTATTTGCTCGCGCTGTAATATTATTGCTCGTGTCACGCTCGCTAGTTTCTCTTTTTATTTCTTAATGTTGTGGCATGCGATTCATCTTGTGCTCTCCTTGCCTGTTCTTTGCTTGCTCCGCCTATTTTGAGCTGGCATTGATTTATTGCTGCGAGCAGGTGGGGAAGAAGGTTGGCTCAAATACTGATGCGTATCGTGATGAGGTTCTGCTAACCGCACCCCTGACACTTCGATTCCCCCCCCCCCCCCCCCCCCCCCCCGCCGCCTTTATTTTTCTATAATCAGGTCCCGTCCTCAGATCCAACCACCACATTTATTGCTCTTAACCCTCTGCCCCTTTCATTCTCATGAGGTTGCACATTCTCTCTCGCATTCACTTCCTCTTTGAAAAGATCTCATGGGTTGAAATGGAGGCGATGCCGAGGGCCGGGCCAAGTGTGCCTGGACCTTTTGCGACCATTCATTCTTCAACTGCTTGCTCACCGAGGGCGAGTACCACACCGTGGTTGCCAACTACATCTCGTCGAGATTGTCGGCTCGCCAGCCTGCGAAGGGGCCCTTCGACAACGTCCCTTTCTTACCCATCCAGTGCGACGAGTCAACCTACCGTCCTCCTACGCTCGGCGGCCACGAAGCCGAGCTCTTTGCATAATTGGCATTGAAGAACTTCGAGGTCGTCTATCTCTGTAGAAACATTGACTCACTAATCCTCGTGTCGCGCAGAGTAGGTTCAACTCGCGTCACTTTTTTCTAACCTTGTGTTCCATTTTTTTCTTTTTCTAACCTCTGATCGCTGTCACTCGTAGGGGAGCGAGACCTTCCACTCCACCCCCCTCATGCGATGGCCAGGACTATCTCCCCCAACATCTTGCTCGCTACCTCTGCTTCCATTGCGTGCTAGGAGATTCCCAGCACCTCCGCACCTTCTTCTAAGAAGAGTCCTGCACCTGCGAGCCGCGGATCGCTTCCCTAGCCGCCACCGCCAAAGAAGAAGAAGGCCTCGCGCTTGTCCAAAGGGAAAGGTGTCCTCGAGGACTTTCCAAAAGCTGATCCCTCAGCGGACCTGCCAGTGGATAAGGGGATCGACGAGGTCGCTGAAGCGGTCGCTGACGTGTCGGGTATGCCTAGCTCGTTGATCCATCGAAACTTCTGCCTCTGCAAAAGGCATTGAGATGAGGCTGGCGAGCCTCTACTGGATTGGAATCCAGAGTCCAACATGACTTCCATATCAACCCTTCTCCCCTCTTGGGTGGAGCAGGTGATCGTCGGGGGCCACGTCTTCGCCCTTTCCTACGGGCTTTACGGCCGGGAGGACGCCACTAATTTCAACGCCCTGACACCCCGGGTTCTTGCAAACGAGAGTGCGCGAGCCTAGCTCCGCTCCCTGGAGCTCGCCAATATGATGGGTCGGTGATACCTCCAGGTGTAGAAAAATTCTGAGGAGTTCAAGCATGATTTGAAGGCCATGACAGAGGAGATCGCAAGCCTTAAGGAGAAACAAGACATCTCCGACGACCTCATCGCCAATCTTATGGCGGGATGGTAAGTCTGTTAGAATTCGCCTACCTTCCTTGTTGTTCTTCCGCTTGGCTAATCTACCTTTTGCATGATGCTGAGACCGCCAGCCAACTTCTCGCCCGCGCCTTCGACCTAGAGAAAGAAGTCGTCGGGCTGAGGGCCCATAACCATGAGCTGGCCCAGGCTGCCCTTCCTCTGCCTCCTCGCAGACCCAAGTCCCTGAAGAGTGGCGTGAGCAGGAGGAGGGGATGTAGAAGACCACGATCGTGGTAGCAAAGTACATATTCCGCACCCTGAAAGGGGCACATCTTCTCTCTGTCGAGGCGACACGGCTAACTGTCGAGGAGGTGGTCCCTGAATTGTTTGAGCCGATTCAAGAACATGTGGATAGCGAGAGCGAGCGGTCCGAGGATGACCCTTGAATTTCAATGTATTATTATTTTTTGTTTGGTGAGATCGCCACAATGCTTGTAATAGAAACTTATGAAATGAAATGAAATTTTGGTTTTGTGCTTTCCCTTGTCCCTCTTATTTCTCTTTGTCGCAATGTATTCACATATCCTTTACACTCGCATTTCTTTCTCGCGGCACTCACCCCCTTTTTACTTCATGAGTATTTGCTTACCCTCCTTCAGAAATTATGCGTCAGACCTGACTCGCTCGCCCTCAGGAATCATGTGCGGAGAACCACCCATGCTTTTTTCGTGCGCCGCCTACCTCGACCTATTTATTTTGATCCCGTCACTTGTACCGGTGAGTCCCTTACTCGCTAGTTTAGGTATGCCACCATTTACCTTTGCTTAGGCGCCTGCGAATGAGGTCCTCCCCCGTGGAAGGCCTTGTCAATGACTTTCTTGCTGACATCTTGCTAGGGGAGCGCTATATTTCCTCGCCCCCTGAATGGCATGTTGGTCCTGCCGGCTAGTGGGAGCCCGACAGTGGAGTTCCTGAGTTATGTCTCCAAATTACCTTGACAGCCTCTCCAGAGATCAACCTTAATCCACCGCCTAATGAGAGCTCGATAACAGAATCGATCTGGGGCACTCCAACACCTCATTACCATGCCAGCCTCTCCATAGATCAACCTAAACCCACCGGCTAATGAGAGCCTGACAGCGGAATCGATCCGGGGCACTCCAGCACCTCATTACCTTGTCAGCCTCTCCAGAGATCAACCTGAACCCACCGTCTAATGAGAGCTCGGCAGCGAAATAGATCTAGGGCACTCCAGCACCTCATTACCTTGCCATCCTCTCCAGAGATCAACCTGAACCCACCAACTAATGAGAGTCCGTCAGCGGAATCGATTTGGGGCACTCCAGCACCTCATTACCTTGCCAGCCTCTCCAGAGATGAACCTGAACCCACCGGCTAATGAGAGCCCGACAACGAAATTGATCTAGAGCACTCTAGCACCTCATTACCTTGCTAGCCTCTCCAGAGATCAACTTGAACCCACCGGCTACTGAGAGCCCGACAATGGAATCGATCTGGGGCACTCCAGCACCTCATTACCTTGCCAGCCTCTCCAGAAATCAACCTGAACCCACCAGCTAATGAGTGCCCGATAATGGAATTGATTTGGGGCACTCCAATGCCTCATTACCTTGCCATCCTCTCCATATATCAACCTGAACTCACCGGCTAATGAGAGCCCGATAGTAGAATCGATCTGGGGCACTCCAGATCCTCATTACCTTGCCAGCATCTCTAGAGATCAACATGAACCCACACGCTAATGAGAGCCCAGCAGCGGAATCGATCTGGGGCACTCCAGCACCTCATTACCATGCCAACCTCTCCTGAGATAAACCTGAACCCACCGGCTAATGAGAGCCCGACATTGGAATCGATCTGGGGCATTCATTACCAAATTATTATAATATGGACCTCATTACCTTGCCATATGGACCTATAACCGAAGAGGGATACCATATCAAGAGACAATCATATCAATTTGTACCAAATTATTACAATACCATAGCTCAAGGATAGAAACGTTTTTAATCATCGTCGCTCCAAGTTCAGCTGAGGGATATCCCTTCCACATCCCGGAGGTGATACCCCCCGACTTGAGTGCCTCCTCTACAATATAAGGACCTTCCCAGTTGGGATTGAGCTTTCCCACCGCGGCCTTCCTTCCCGCCGCATCGACCTTTTTTAGGACCAAGTCTCCTTTTTCAAACTGTTTCACCCAGATATGCTTGTCGAAGTACCGAGCCATCTGTCGCTTGACCTCTTCCTGTCGGATGGTGGCAAGATACCAGAGGTCTTCTACCAAATCCAAAGATAGCCTTTGCTTCTCTTCATTTTCCACTCGCCATTCCTCATCTCTTTCACCTGCGGTGACCACCCTGGGTGATTTTAACTCAAACTCTATGGGGAGCATGGCCTTAGACCCATGGGAGAGCTTGAAAGGGGTCTCCCCTATGGCTGTATTTGGCATTGTTCTAAGGGCCCACAGAACTGATGGTAGCTATTCTACCCATCTACCCCTTAGGTTCTCGACCTTCTATTTCAGAAAGTTCACAATTATCTTGTTTGCCGCCTCCACCTGCCCATTGCTCCTTGGGTGGTGAACTGATGCAAAGCGAAGGTCTATACCCAGCTTGCTGCAGAAGATGACAAACTCATCGCAAACTGTGGCCCATTGTCCATGATGATGGCTAATGGAAGCCCATGTCGACAAATTATCTCCCCCAGACAAAATTTCTTACTACCAGAGAGGTTACCTTAGCCATTGCCTTTACCTACAACCACTTGAAGAAGTAATCGATCATCACCAGTAGGAACTTCCTTTGACCACTGGCCTAGGGGAATGGACCCACCAAGTCCAACACCCATATTGCGAATGTCCATGGAGCCGTGATGGTCCGAAGTCTCTGGGATGGAAGGAATTGGAGAGGAGAGTATTGCTGGCAGTTTGAGCACTTCTTTGAGGACTTTGCCGCATCTCTGCTGATGGTAGGCCAGAAGTAACCTTGCTTCAACACCCTTCCCTCTAAGGTCCTGCTCTCAGAGTGGCTTCTACACTCTCCAGAGTGGACCTCCTCCAGGACCCTTGGGGCCTCCTCCTCCGACACACAATGGGCTAAGAACCCTGAGAGGGTCTTCCGGTACAATCCTTCTGCATACAAAGAAAAATATGCCAATTTGTACCTTAACCGCCGCTTGTCTACATCTCCTTCTGGGAACTGCCCAGATGCTAGGAAGGTGATGTGGGGGTCCATCCACGACACTCGTCGATCTACCTCCATCAACTCGCCTTCTTCGATAGATGGTCGGAAGAGCTCCGACACCGTTCCCCATGCCCTTGGATCGAACTTGGCTAGGAGGTCTGCCAGGATGCCCCTTGGCACATGCTGGATTGAGTGTGGAACTGCCCGATGTGTCCCTGGACCTTCTCCAGATATCGTTGAAGAGTTGGCTCCTTTGCCTCAAACACCCCTTTGACTTGGCAAGCCACCACTGATGAGTCCCAATTATATACACTTTTATGGACTCATCTGGGCTTGTTATCACGCACATGCACTTCACTTTCTGCACATTATTGCTTATATTTCACTTGAACACATTTCTTCACGAAGTGCTCATTTTGGCCCATTGTGGTGTGCAATTGCGCACTACTCTGCTGGGGTTAAGCACATGATGCTCCCCATGTCTTTATTTTGTTGTTATTATATATTTCTGTGTGCTGGTGGTATGTTCCCCAGCTTGTTGGTTTATATTGCAGGTGGGCAGATCTTCATTCTATGGGAATTGTAACCTGGAGAAATCGCACGATCGTGCGATCTTGAAGCACGATTTCAGCGACCGTGTGATTCCTACAGTACTTATAAATGGTGATCTACCCCTGCTCGTGCATTTTGTTCGCGCACGGTCATTTTTGATCGTGCGTGAGCAAAATCGCACGAGTTTGCCTCTTTTTTCAAAGAATTTATGTCATTTTACAATTTTCCAGATCGCACGGTCGTGCGTTTATCCTTCACGCACGATCTGATCGATCGTGCGCATTCATTTGCGGCCCAAAACAGCATTCTGAATTTGGTCGTGCGTTTTTACGCACGGTCGTGCGTTTGGTCGTGCATGACAACATTCTGCAACTTTTCTATTTAAACTGCGAATTTTTAGGTTTTCAGGACCCGAATATTCCCGCGATTTCTTCCTCCGTCAGGGCGGAAAGCTCCGTTTTTGAAGGTTTCTTCCTCCCCCTTTAACCCGAGGCCACCTCGCATCATCCAAGCACTTCAAGGGAGAGATCCTAGCCCTACTCTCATCAACGGAGGAAGGAGTACACAACTTTTGTGGCGGCCAGATCGTGACACGAAGAAGACGGGTATATTGGAGGGAAGGTGACAGCTCCTCTGGACCCCGGACGCAGTTGTGGACCGAGCTAGGACGCGAATTGACAACCGGACGATTCCTACCGTGAATCCCAACAAGTCTCTGGATGTGGTTGTATTTCTAGCTTTTCCTCCTTTCCTCCTTATGATTGTAGTTAGTTTCTCTTATGTTGATGATGTTGCACTCTATATTTGTTGAACTTCTTGTCAAATATTATGAAATGTTTTCATGCTTATGAGTGCTTGAGGTGTGCTTTCGTGGTGATTGTGGTGTGTGTGTTCTGTGTGCCGCACTAGCAATTGCTAGTGGCGTTGCTTGTTGACAAGGTGCGCCCCATCCACTTTCCATTCCGCCATTGTGTTCGTTCGCCGCACTAGCAATTGCTAGTGGCGTGCTTATCGATGAGGTGCTTGCGACCCTCATTCTGCTAGCCTACTCGTCCATCCGCCCTTGCGAAGCAGCGCGCTCTAGGCCTGCCTAGTCTCCATTTCGCCAAGCGAAGCATTGCATAGGAGTTAGTTGTAGTTATTTTTCCTTTATTTTCCAAAAGCCAAATCAACTCTCCCGCATTCCATCCTAATTAAGGACTTCAATCTTAAGTCCTTCCTCAAAAGTAAACTCCACCTTACTGTGTTCTTTCGAGATCGATACTTTGGGATTCACTCCCACATTTTATATTTCTTGAACGATCGGTACACTGCCGTTTCGTGCCGTAGTCTTGCTACCGCCTATAGCGGTGTGCTAAGATTTGCGCATCAATTTTTTGGCGCCGTTGCCAGGGAACACAGACGTGTAAGTTTTCTAGTGAGGGAGAATCTGAGAGAGAAGCCCTTCCATTTGTTTATTGCATTCTTTTTGTTTTATTTCTTCTTATTCTATTTTACTGTTTATAATTAGGTTGCTCTAGTAAATTTTTGTTAGGTGTAGTATTTTGCACAATAGTATTTTCCATTTGAATCTTGTTATCTTCACACTATGTGGGCCTCGTTTAATATTCGTTGCCGCTTTTGTGGAGATATATCTCATACTAGTGATAGATGTCCAAAGGGAGATAGTAACCCTAGCACTCAACGCCCAGTTCATGGAGCACCGAATTCGTCTGGTACTCCATATGGTGTGCGTAAGTCCTACGGCTACTCTTCCGCTCTGCACATGCCCTTTTTGCATTCATCTCCGGTCCAATTTGAGCCGAAGAAAAATGCAAAACAGTGCTTATTTTGTCGGAGCATGGATCATGCCTTGAAGGATTGTGCTGCATTCCATCGCCAATTGGACGAGGATGACGAGCCGGATATTCGGATCATCCCAACTCCTATTTCTGGCAGCACACCTTCAACATCTGGTTATGTGCCCGTATCACCTTCATGCTTTGAAGGGTATGATGTGGACACAGTCACCAGATGTGTGGCTGATCTAGGCTCTGACATGGCTGAGCCCATCTCCCCTGTGCATATATCACCATGTGTAGATTCAATTCTATATGAGGAATCAGTGCTTGACATTTATCCAAGCACTATTCCTCCCCCTGTTGTGCATTCTACATTCGTCTCTGACGACATTGTTGAGGATGTGTCACAGGATGAGGCTGGCGATCTATGTGTTATGCCTGCTCCTATGGAGGAGGACAACCTTCTAGGTGAAGAGGAGCTTTCCTCAGCACCAGTGGAGGAAGTCCAACTCTTGGGCATGGCCACTGTTGATCCCGCCGAACCTTGTAGCATTAATGACAATGCAAACATTATTTTTCTTTCCCAACCTGATGGGAGTGAGACTGGGACCACTCCCCCGCTTGATTTTTATTTAAGTCATTCTTCTTGTTT
Source organism: Dactylorhiza incarnata (assembly GCA_033032865.1). Classification (NCBI taxonomy): domain Eukaryota; kingdom Viridiplantae; phylum Streptophyta; class Magnoliopsida; order Asparagales; family Orchidaceae; genus Dactylorhiza; species Dactylorhiza incarnata. The sequence continues at coordinate 80,752 of JAWHQI010000905.1, read as the reverse complement.
ATTTCTTGATCCCCCTTCTTCATTTGAGCCTGTGCAGGTTGAGTCTTCACAGGTACCCCAGGAGGACTTGGAGCATGATGCTCAAGTCAATGAAGAGAGCATCCTCTTATGTGAGGAGGTTGATCCCCCCTCCGTAAAGGAAGCTCCATTCATTGCCTTCTCCTCCTGTCGCCTCCCTGAAGACGACACCTTGCTGGGCAAGGATTTATTTTGTGGTGAGACGAGTGAGGACCAGCCTTCCTCCTCTTCTTGCTTCCTATTTCCTCTACCTGTGTTAAGCAGGTATTATTATTTAGGTAGGGGAGTAACTATTCTTTCGTCGTATCGGTACCCGCTACCGACACGCATATTAGAACAGTTACCTGTTCATTTCCTTTTTCATACGCCCATTAGCTAGAACTGTTTTGTTTTTAAATAAGTCGTGCTAGGAGGACAATAACCCCAGTAGTTATCTTATTTTTTCTTGCAATTTTTATTTAATCTAGTTTAGTTTAGTTAGTGTTTTTCATTTTATTTTTGTATATTTTCTTTTGTTTTTGCGTAGCTCACCCGTGCAGGTCCTTCTTATGGATGGCAGATGCTGCAGCTTTGTCTTGATTCACACGCCAATCTTCTGGTATGCTCACTTGCTGAGCATTGGGTACTCTCTTGCCCTAGACTTCATTTTGAATTTCATGGTTATATCTTTGGTTGGATTGTTTAGATTAAGCCTGGGGGAGAGCTGTTGTATTTGATACCCACCGCACGTGCACATATCATTTGCATAGTAGAAGTACATTTTAGTTCAGTTTTATAATTATTGTTTCATATGCACCGCACACCACTACACCCACTTTAGCGCACACTCACTTGTTTGTATGATCCTGTATATTTAATCTTTGGTTGTGATGTAGAAATTGCTGTATTAGCCTAAATATTGTATGATTGAGTGGCATGTTGACTCTTGTAGTGCTTTAGTTAAGTACTCGTGTCTTGCATAGGGATTTGAGTAGAATTAGTTTTTATTTATGCTTCTAATTTATAATTAATAGATTTGCGTAGATTTTAATTTATTTTACTCAAAATGGTGAATGTGGTTGAATCTAATGGTAGCGTGGTATTGTGTGTAAGCGAGCACGAGGTTCATGTTGCTCGAGTCGGGAGGAAGGATTACCTTTCTCGGGGGATAAGAACTTGCCCCAAGCGACTCTCGAAGCATGGGTGCGAATGATTTGCAAGTTGAGCGTGACGTAGGCCATCTATTTGGCAAGTTTGAGCTTTGTTCTACCATTCCTATGTGCTAACCGTCGCTTGCCTATTTTGTGCCTACCCGGCCTTTTGGTTCAGCTCCACCATACTTCACCAAGGCCTAAAAGCTAATCCCATTATCGCAACCAAAAATAAGCCAAAAGCATTAATGAATTGTAATTTGCCATTGCGGTGCGGCGATGAGAAATTTTAGTGTTGATGTGGATTTCTTAAAAATTTCTATATGCTGAGTTTTGTTTTTTGCGAATTTTGGGGATATAAAAAAAGAAGGAAAAGGAAAAGAAAAAAAAAAGCAAAGAGAAAGAAAAAAAAATATCCCTAGCGTTTTAATTGAAACATCTATCTCTATCGATTGGAGTAGGCCGTGTGCACACCCGATTTCAAAGTCAAGTCTGGGGTGTGTTACACGTATATTATTGGGGCTGCTATTAGTTAGCACTTTTGTGTGCTCTTTTGGGTTGCGATTAGCCATCATGTTTATCTTTGAATTCCAAACCGTAACCTAAGCCTCATGTATACCTAAAGTCCTATCGATTCATCTTGTGAGTTCACTAGCACCGTGGAGTGAGTGTGACAGGGCGAGCTTATGGCTCTCGACGTTGATGGATTTCAACGGAGTTAATTCTGAGTTCCGGTCTTGGGTAACACTCCCCTTCGCGATTTGCTTACTTTCGTACTACGCGTGACCACAAGATTCACCAATATTCCATTTTTGAGTAAAACAATAAATTCCTTTTTACGCATTTACACTTTTACAAATTAGCTAGCATATGTAGAAACTTCTTCTAATGAACTTCTATGTACACAAGTATGCAACTTCGCATTCTATTCCATGTTTGCAATATTTTGGCTAGCTATGTTTTTCCTACTCCGCCGGATTTGTTTGCTCGGGACGCGCAAACAGGTAAGTCTGGGGGTTTGATGAGTCCCAATTATATACACTTTTATGGACTCATCTGGGCTTGTTTTCACGCACATGCACTTCACTTTCTGCACATTATTGCTTATATTTCACTTGAACACATTTCTTCACAAAGTGCTCATTTTGGCCCATTGTGGTGTGCAATTGCGCACTACTCTGCTGGGGGTAAGCACATGATGCTCCCCATGTCTTTATTTTGTTGTTATTATATATTTCTGTGTGCTGGTGGTATGTTCCCCAGCTTATTGGTTTATATTGCAGGTGGGTAGATCTTCATTCTATGGGAATTGTAACCTGGAGAAATCGCACGATCATGCGATTCCTTGACGCACGATTTCAGCGACCGTGCGATTCCTACAGTACTTATAAATGGTGATCTGCCCCTGCTCGTGCGTTTTGTTCGCACACGGTCATTTTTGATCGTGCGTGAGCAAAATCGCACGAGTTTCCCTCTTTTTTCTAAGAATTTATGTCATTTTACAATTTTCCAGATCGCACGGTCGTGCGTTTATCCTTCACTCACGATCTGGTCGATCGTGCGCGTTCATTTGCGGCCCAAAACAGCATTCTAAATTTGGTCGTGCATTTTTACGCACGGTCGTGCGTTTGGTCGTGCATGAACAAAATTTTGCAACTTTTCTATTTAAACTGCGAATTTTTAGGTTCTCAGGACCCGAACAGTCCCGCGATTTCTTCCGCCGTCAAGGCGGAAAGCTCCATTTTTGAAGGTTTCTTCCTCCCCCTTTCACCCGAGGCCACCTCGCATCATCTATGCACTTCAAGGGAGAGATCCTAGCCCTACTGTCATCAACGGAGGAAGGAGTACACAACTTTTGTGGCGGCCAGATCGTGACACGGAGAAGACAGGTATATTGGAGGGAAGGTGACAGCTCCTCTGGACCCTGGACGCAGTTGTGGACCGAGCTAGGACGCGGATTGACAACCCGATGATTCCTACCGTGAATCCCAACAAGTCTCTGGATGTGGTTGTATTTCTAGCTTTTCCTCCTTTCCTCCTTATGATTGTAGTTAGTTTCTCTTATGTTGATGATGTTGCACTCAATATTTGTTGAACTTCTTATCAAATATTATGAAATGTTTTCATGCTTATGAGTGCTTGAGGTGTGCTTTCATGGTGATTGTGGTGTGAGTGTTCCGTGTGCCGCACTAGAAATTGCTAGTGGCGTTGCTTGTTGAAGAGGTGCGCCCCATCCATTTTCCATTCCGCCATTGTGTTCGTTCACCGCACTAGCAATTGCAAGTGGCGTGCTTGTCGACGAGGTGCTTGCGACCCTCATTCCGCTAGCCTACTCGTCCATCCGCCCTTGCGAAGCAGCGCGTTCAAGGCCTGCCTAGTCTCTATTCCGCCAAGCGCAGTATTGCATAGGAGTAGTTGTTGTTTTTTTACTGTATTTTCCAAAAGCCAAATCAACTCTCCCGCATTCCATCCGAATTAAGGACTTCAATCTCAAGTCCTTTTTCAAAAGTAAACTCCACCTTACTGTGTTCCTTCGAGATCGATACTTGGGAATTCACTACCACATTTTATATTACTTGAACGAATAATACACTGCCGTTTCGTGTCGCAGTCTTGTTACTGCCTATAGCGGTGTGCTAAGATTTGCGCATCATGATGCTCTCCTCCCTTGGCACAAGCTGGATTGAGTGCAGAACTGCCCGATGTGTCCCTTGACCTTCTCCAGATATCGTTGAAGAGTTGGCTCCTTTGCCTCAAACACCCCTTTGACTTGGCAAGCCACCACCATGGAGTCTGTTGAGACCTCCGCAAACTACACCCCTAGCTCCCTGGCTAGATGGAGCCCTGCGATCATGGCCACATACTCGACCTGGTTGTTTGTGAGTGGTAATTTGAAGTTAATTGCCTGCTCGATCCTTGTCCCATGGGGGCTTACTAGGATTTCTCCTCCCCCAAAGGAATGCTTCCCCGACGCCCAATCAACCAACATCTTCCATGCCACTGAGTGGGGTGGCTCGAGCTCTTCTACCTCGGTTACGTAATCCGCAAATAACTCCTCCACCGCTTGCGCCTTATAGAAATCCTAGGAACAAACAAGATGCCAAACTCGCTCAGCTCCACCGACCATTTGGCCAACCTTCCTGAGTGCTCCATCTCTTCCATGATGTTGTGAAGGGGGTGGTCGGTCACCATCTTAATGGAATGTGCCTGGAAGTAAGGACAGAGCTTCCGGGCCGACACTACCACGGTGACGACCAACTGTTCCAAGATGGGATATCTGAGTTCTGCCTTCCTGTGAACCCTGCTGATGTAATAGATCGGGAGCTACCTTTTCTCTTCTTCCCAAACCAGAACAGAGCTCACAGCCTCGACTCCCACCCCGAGGTATAGGGACAGGTCCTCCCCCTGCTGTTTGACCGGAAAATCCGCGACCTCTTCCTTGCAAGGCAAAATTGTGGTCTCTTGCGGTCTCATGCGGTCTCTACTTTGGTGATCGCTCCAGGTCTTAAGCTGCTTGATGCCAGATTCTTCTAAGTTCCAAGCATCCGAAGCAAAGCGAGATCGTCAGAGATGGGCGATCAGAGTGTTTTTCTTTGTTTTTTACTATTTTGCCCTTGTATCCCGGGCAGCCCGTAGTTTTCGGTTCTGCCCGTCTGGGCAGCTCCTTCGTCTATAAATAGAGGGGTAGGGGTACCAGAAAAAGGACTTTTGGTTCCGTGGCTCCGGCTTACAACCTGTGTAAGCGGTCTCATTCTTCAGTGATCGCAACCCTGTGATCGTTTTTCCTTTTGCCCAGCCTCTTTTGTCCCAGTAACCTGTACTTCGCAGTCTTCTCCTTTTTCCCCCTTAGTGTGTGAATTTTGGAGGTACCATTTTTGGTGCCAACAGAACGAACACGCGACCTTCAGATTCGAAGTGTCAGGTGAAGTTCTTGGACTTTCAAGATGGCTGAGCGTCGCAGAGGTCGTCCTGTGCGGTCTCCTAGCGGTCTTCCTTCCGATCATAATTCCTTAGAAGCGCTGGAGCGTCGCTTCGAGCTCCGTGTGGAGCAAGCTCTTCGCGAGGCCGCTCGAGCTCGGCAGGATGCCGCCTCCATCCAGCAGGAGATCGCGCGATCTCAGCAGGAGGCCGCCCGAGACCGCCAAGAAGCTGTCCGGACTCAGCAGGAGTCCGCGAAGCAGATCGAGGCCATGAACCAGATTCTGGCCGCGATCTCTCAGAGAATTCTTCCTCCGCCTCCGCAGGTCGCCACCCCTGATCAAATGGCGAGCGGTCATCCACGCGATCACCCCAGTCTCCAGCCTGCAGCTCCTCAGCGATCTCAGCATGAGGAGTTCGCTGCTCGTCGTCATACCTTCCAAGCTGCAGCCCAGGGACCTCCGGCCCAAACTCTGAATTTCGAAGAGGAGTTTGCTTACCCCCAAGCTCCTCCTGCTTCTTGTCTTGCTCCTCCCGGCCCTTCTCAATTCGGGGAGCCTTCTCCTTTTACCGACGAGATTCGTCGAGACCCAATTCCCCGTGGGTCTAAGGAGCCTCGTCTTCCCATTTTTTCAGGGGAAAGCGATCCGATGTCTCATCTACAGGCCTTCGAGTCTGCTGTGGCTCTTAGGACCATCTCAGATGGGGTGAGATGTAAATTGATGGTCACCACCTTTGATGGGGCAGCTAGGGAATGGTTCTACAAGCTCCCCAATCAGTCCATCCCGAATTTTGCTGTTCTTAGGGAAGAGCTTTTACTGAGGTTTGCCACCGCGAAGAAGAGGAAGAGTGGTCCTGCGACCCTCTTCAAGATCCAGCAAGGGGGCAACGAGACTGTTGCCCATTTTGTTGATCATTTCCAGAAAGAGATTCTAGGGATCCGGGATATGGATCCTGAGCTCTATATGGTGGCTCTGATCAGCGGCCTGCAGGAGGGCCCTCTGAAGTTCGAAGTCACCACCAAGGAGCCTAGCTCCTATCAAGAGCTGATTAGCGTAGCTAATCGTTTCATAGAAGGGGAAATCAACAACCCAAACTATGTAAACAATCTGACCAACAGAGGAGCCCAAAAAGGTTCTGCAGGATTCTATCCGGCTCCGTCTTCTTCAAAGCCTCGACAGGATCTTCCGCCTCCGGCTCCGAGAGGTAAAGGTTATCGCAACCACCACTCAAACCGAGGTAACCCATCTTCTTTCCCTCTTCAAAGTTCATTTTTTCAAAACCCCGTCGCTTCTGCTCCGCAAGCTACTCCAGTCCACCAGATTCAATACGCCCAACCTCCTCTTTTGCCCATCCCGTCTTTTTACAATGAATCCCAAGAGTCTTTCACAGACTTTGGGGTTCCAATGAGTGAGGTGCTTTAGACTGTCCAGAAGCAACCTTTTTTCAGAAGACCGGCTCCGTTAAACTCAGATCCGAAAACGAGAAATCCGGCCCTCTACTGTGAATATCATAGGGAAAGAGGCCACTTGACAGAGAACTGTAGAGCCCTCCGTTTGTTCCTGGAGAAGCTTCTGAAGGAGGGAAAGATTTCTGACGTTATTCAGAAAAGTGATCCTGCCAAAGCCTCAACTTCTAAAGCTAAGGAAGTGGCAGAGGTTCATTGGGAATGCGAGGAGGTAGATGATGTTGGCCATCTGGGCAACATTGGCTTTCCAAGTGAATGCATTGATGCTGATGATGAAGGTGCCTTAGGCAAACTTTTTTGCATCCATGGGGGAGCAGGCCCCGAGTCTTCAAGGAAAGCGAGTCTGAAGAGAGTTTATCAATCAGAGGTCGCAGCTACCTCTTCAGCCCCGATCCGAGGGACTGTCACATTTGGAGATGAAGATCTTCCTCAGACCGCAAATCCCTTCGATGACGCAGTTGTTATCAAAGCTGTGATAGAGAATTACACAGTAGAGAAGATCCTAATAGACACAGGAAGTTCAGTTAATGTGCTCTTCAAACCGGCCTTCGAAGCATTGAAGACAGGCAAACCCCTCCTATCAACTGAAGGACCTCTTTACGGTTTTTCAGGAGAGAAGAAGGAAGTTGAAGGACTCGTTACTCTTTCTGTGATCTTGGGAGGAATAGTGAGGCTGGTGAAGTTCATAGTCGTTGATGCTCCTAGTAGCTACAACGCAATCTTTGGGAGACCCTTCTTGAATGGGTATCAAGCCATCGTCTCCACTTATCATCAAGTGGTGAAGTTTGCTCTGAATGGAAAACAACATCGAATCTGAAGCGACCCGAGGAAAGCCAGAGAATGCTATGTAAAGACGGTTAATATGATCGTATCTTCTCCCCCTCAGGAAGTTATGATGGCCGAGTCGCTTGAATTTCCCGAACAAATCCAAGCTGCGGAGGAAGCTGAAGAAGATACAAGAGATGGAGCTCACTTGGAACCTGCCCAAGTGACTCAGGCAATCCCAATCAGCGAGGAAGATGGGAGCAAGTGTCTCTCCATCAACGCTGAATTATCTGAAGCTGACAAGAGTCAGCTCATCTCTTGCCTTCTTCAAAATCTAGATATCTTTGCCTGGTCGGCGGAGGACATGCCAGGAGTGGATCCTGATGTCGCTTGCCATCATCTCAACATCGATCCTAGCTTCGCTCCAATTCAGCAGAGAAAGAGATCCGCTGCCACCACTCTAGCTCAGCCTATCCGTGGAGAGGTGGAAAAACTCCTGAAGGCGAAGTTCATCCAACCAATTCAATATCCTGCATGGGTTTCGAATGTTGTAATGGTTAAAAAGCCAGGGGGGAAATGGAGGATGTGTGTGGATTTTACCAAACTTAATAAAGCTTGCCCGAAAGATTGCTACCCTCTGCCTCGAATAGATTCCTTAGTTGACTCGGCGGTTGGATACTCTTTTATGAGTTTTTTAGATGCGTTTTCTGGTTATCATCAAATTAAAATGCATAAGCCCGACATCCCTCATACCTCATTCATCACAGATGACGGTTGTTTCTGTTATGTAGTGATGCCTTTTGGGCTGAAAAACGCTGGGGCAACTTATCAGAAGATGATGGATACGGTTTTTAAAAATCAAAAAGGAAGAAACCTTGAAGTCTACGTTGACGATCTTTTGATAAAAAGCAAATCATTTTCCTCTCATCTCAGCGATTTAACCGAAACGTTTTCAACCCTTAGAAATTTTAACATGAGGTTGAATCCTTTGAAATGTGTGTTTGGAGCTAGTAAAGGAAAATTTCTTGGTCATCTTCTCACCCCAGGAGGGCTAGAACCAAATCCAGACAAAGTAAAAGCCATTCTAGAGATGCCGCCTCCCAAATCATCTAAAGAAGTTCAGCAGCTAGGAGGGAGAATGGCAGGTTTGAGTCGCTTCATTTCTCGATCGGGAGACAAAAGCGCACCTTTCTTTAAGACTCTTCGGGGAGGAGGAAGATTTGAATGGACAAAGGAGTGTGATGATGCCTTCAATCAACTTAAGAAACAATTGACTTCAACCCCTTTGCTCCAAAGCCCACGAGAGGGAGAACCCCTTTTTCTTTATATGGGAGTTGGATCTGATGCCATAAGCTCTGTTTTAGTCCGTGAAGAGAAAAAGAAGCAGTTTCCGGTTTATTATGTAAGTCGAATTTTGAAAAATGCGGAAACTCGCTATCCCATCCTTGAAAAGCTGGCCTTAATGCTCGTAACCTCAGCAAGAAGGTTAAGACCATATTTTCAAGCTCACTCAATTCAAGTTGTCACTAATCTTCCGTTGAAGGGTGTCTTAGAGAAACCAGAGCATTCAGGAAGGTTAGCCAAATGGGCGATAGAACTCAGTGAGTTTGAAATTTCCTATGTTCCAAGGGTAGCAATCAAAGCCCAAGTCTTAGCAGATTTCATAGCAGACACTAAAGAACTTGAGTCGGAAAAAGGAAGCAAAGCACCCCTTGCATGGACAATTTTTGTGGATGGCGCTTCAGGAAGAAATTCTTCAGGAGCTGGAGTTATCTTGATCAACCCGAATGGAGTGAGGTTGGATCAAGCGTTAAAATTCTTTTTCAAAGTAACAAATAACCAAGCTGAATATGAGGCTTTGTTAGCCGGACTCAGATTTGCCAGAGAGTTAGGAATCGATGATGTCAGGGTGCTAACAGATTCCTTAGTGATGGCTTCTCAAGTAAAGGGAACTTTTGAAACTAGAGATAGCATTTTGAAGCAATATCTAACCTTGGTAAAAGCTGAGGTTGGAAAGTTTAAAAGCTTTACTATTGAGCATATCCCAAGAGGGGAAAATACGGATGCAGACGAATTAGCAAAGTTTGGTCTTCTCTCAGGTGGAACAACCTCGGAATTGTTTCGTCCGGCAATAGAAGAAGGAGAGATCATGGAGATTGATCAGCATCCGTCCTGGATGGATCCTTTTATTCTTTTTCTTTCAACTGGGAAATTCCATTCCACGGTAAAAGATAAGAAAAGATTTAAACAAAAAGCGGCTAACTATTACCTCGTTGCAGGAGTACTTTACAGGAGAACTTTCCTTTCTCCATTGGCACGATGCGTTTCGGAAGAGGAGGTTCCAATAATCCTTCAAGAGGTTCATGCAGGAGAGTGCGGCAGTCACTCAGGAGCAAGAACCTTGGAGAAGAGAATTCTAAGGCAGGGTTATTTTTGGCCTCAAATGAGAAAAGATGCGGAGAAATTTGCCCGGAAATGTGTCAAATGCCAAAAGTTTGCTCCACTCCAAAATCAGCCAGCTCAGCAGCTCAAATCAATAGCAACCCCGTGGCCATTTGCGGTTTGGGGAATGGATTTGATTGGGCCTTTTCCTATGGCAAGTGGTCAGCGTCGGTATATTATAGTCATGATCGACTATTTCAGTAAGTGGATAGAAGCAAAGGCATTAGCCAAAATTACTACCCAAGTTGTGAAGAATTTCATTTGGGGAGAAGTAGTATGTCGGCATGGAATTCCAATGGCAATTATTACTGATAATGGCTCTCAATTTAATAATTCAACTCTCATTAGTTTCTGTGATCAAATTGGAATCGAGCTACGCTTCGCCTCTGTACATCATCCTAGAAGCAACGGGCAAGTAGAGGCTGCTAACAAGCTTATTATAAATCTTTTGAAGAAAAAAGTAGAAAATCTTAAAGGTAATTGGGCGGAACAGTTACCTTCAGTCTTATGGAGCTTGAGAACAACTCCAAGTTCTGCTACTGGAGAGACTCCTTTCAAATTATCACATGGATCCGAAGCTCTTATTCCAGTAGAGTTCGAGGTAAAAAGTCCGAGAGTATTACTAGCACAACAAAACCAAATTGATTGGATGGAAGAAAATGATGAGGAGTTAAAATGTAGCCTCGACTTGATTGAGGAATTGAGGGATACGGCAACTATTCGACAAGAAGAGGTAAAAAGAAGAATGGCCAAACTATTTGATAAAAACGTAAGAACCAAGGAATTTGTAGCTGGAGACTTGGTCTTGAAGAAAGTAGATGCTGCGGCTAGAGCTGCTTCAGTTGGGAAGCTTAATCCTAACTGGGCAGGGCCATTCATAATAAAGAGGGTGCTCAAAAACGGTGCCTACCACCTCCAAAATCATGAAGGCGAGGAATTGCCTCACTCCTGGAGTGGAGATGATCTCAAACTCTTCTTTTCTTAAAAAGTTCGTATTCATGTTTTCTCACTCCTCTTCTCACCTTTTCTTTCTTTTTTAAGTCATGAAGACATGGCCAAAACGATCATGGCATGAATGGTTAAGCGGCAAGATAAGATATGAGTTAATCGACGGATCCTACTTCTTTCCCCTCGGCTTGATAACTTGACGTGTAATTCTGCCAGGACCACAGATGTCGGGGAGATTTCGAATCTGTGTAGCAGTGGCTCGCCAAGCTCGAGCGGTGAAAGTTTAGGATGCTGGGTCCTAGCTGACATCTGGCACACCTTAGCAAGAAGGGCTGGGTGGCTGGCTCAGCTCTGTCATGCATTAGAAAGGACATTGTTACGGTCTCAATGATCTTCGGGGAAAGCAATGTCGGTATAAGCCTCATCGGCATGACCACACCTGCCCCACTGATCATTCTGTTCTGTAACTCTCGATTATTCATTAAAAGCATGATTGGGGAAGTAAAACCCAACAATCCATCAGGGAAAGCAATGTCGGTATAGCCTAAATCGGCATGACCACACCTGCCCTGGTTATTATTCTCTGGATCGGGCGGTCAAAAGTTTTTTAGACCGCCTGTTTCTTTTTCTGTTTCTCACAAGGCTTCGTCTCTTGAACATCAAGATCGAGCGATCAGAAGTTTTTTGAGACCGCATGTTCTATCTTTCTTCAGAAGGTGTTCTATACTTTTTATAAACGGTGGCCTAATCTTCTTCAGGAACTGAATAAAGGTGGTCGCAGACCTGGAAATTCCGAAGGAAGTCAGAATTAATTCAGGTTTTAAGAGATCGCGGACAACTATTGAATAATAGCCTGGGAATTCATCAAGATGTTTTCCATCCAAATCAGCCTTCAAAACTGTCAGGAAGTTCATTAAACCTGGACTATTTACAGTTCACGGTGGACTGAGTAAATTGAGATCGTAATAAAAGTATTGAGTTCGAATTGTACTAACTCTTGAAGATGCGGTCTGTATGATTTGTGACCGAATGTGTTGATATACAAATCTGGTTTGGTTCATTAAAATTCTTCATTGACGATCTGACTATACTGAGATCGCAGCACTATCCAATACAGGGCTCAGATTCTTTTTTCAAGGGTTTAGGGTTTTCAATAAGGAATTATTATTTTAAAATCTTTTTCAACTATTGATTAGAGATCGAATGCTGAGTTTGTTTTCATAAAAGCGTGACCGCATGCAATATATATTGTGATCGATTCATCCCAATAACACAGCATAAATAATACAGAGAGATTCTTGAACAAAGCAATATTTCTATTCATCTCAAAAATTGTTACAGCATTAAAGTGCGGTCTGTGACCGATAATTACATCATGTTTCCTAGAAATAAGAACTATTTCTTTTGTTTTTTCTTGTGGGGAGACCGCTCCTCTGATGAAGAAGTTGACTCTTCTGAAGATTCACTGCCGCTTTCGGGCTCTTTTGATCCGGAATCCGAGGCCGCCGCCGAACTCGTCTCCTCACCTTCAAAGATACTTCCACTAGGGGAAGCATGATCCCGTGTATCCGGACTCCCGCCGATCTCAACAGATTCATCCTCAGAACTCTCTGCGGTCTTCGGTTCTTTGGCTTTCCTCTTCTCCTCTGCTTCCTCGATCATTTCTGCGACCTCAGGAAAGAGATCAGCAAAGGTTGCATCCCGGAATTCATCAGTTAGACCGCCTTTTTCTCGAAGAGTAGCAAGGGTCTTGTTTGACGCGTCTCTAACATGAGTATACAAAGACTTGAGGTAGTCAGGGTTGTGGATGTCATATGCGGTCTTCTTAAAATTCTGAAGGAAAAAGATGAATCAGATCGAAAATGGTCAAGGTAAAACAAATACGTTTAGATCGCGTCTTTTGATACTTACGTCAAAACGATCTTGCAGGCGTTCTGCATGTGCGAGAGATGCGCGAAGAGATCGCCCCATGTGGTGATTTAAAACTGTGCTTCGGGCGGTCACCTGAGCGCATACATCAGGAAGATCATCGATCCCGATCCTCAAAGCTTCATTTGCGTTTTTTCTCCCATAAAGGGCAGAGGTGACCGCAAAAGCCTGGTTCGTAAATCTACCACCCCAGAAAGGGAGATCGGTTGACACCTTCAAAGACTTGCCGGTCTCACTCCACCTTAATAAAGCTTTTCCCTTGATATCTTTCACTTTCTTTGCAAAACCCAGTAAGGGAAAGGGTCCCTCCTCAAGATCGCCCTCCACCGCGATCTCCTTCTCTTTCCTCTGGCGATCTTGGCGTAATCGTTTTTCTCTCTGAGTCAGAACTTCTCCCTCAGGAGTCACAGGGTCGACATCCGGGATTGCAAAAGAAGCTGTATATATTTAAAGAAGAGCAGTTAGAATAAGGATGAAGTTATTTTTAAAAAAAAAAAAAACTACAGGAGATCGCAAGATTTTCTATTTACTATCTTCAGGCGAGACCGCAGAAACCTCTGGCCAGATCGCCAGGTAGTGAACCAGATCGAAGCGCTTGCCCGCAAGCCACTCCAAAATCGCCAGCTCTTCCTTTGAAATAAACTTCTCCTTCCTAAAAATCCGCTCTGCTCGCGGGGAAGGTCGGCTGGGGAGACCGCTGAGATCGCCCTCGAAAATCAGATACCTCTCAGTCCAAAGGGGAATCTTGTTAGGAAGATTAAGAATTTTTATTCCATTGCAGCTAAAATACATCAGACCTTTGAATTCTTCCTTTTTCTGACCTTCCTTTAGTATTTTGACAGAGAAGGTCCCTCGGAAGATCGGCATGGTGAATTTAATTCTTGCCGATCTCAGGTAATTAATGAAGACATTCATCAGACCGATTGCGTTCGGTGGGAGTTGAGCGAGCACAAGACCATAATATTCCATCACTTCCAGAATTTCCCAAGGAATGGGAATCTGGAGACCGTAAACAAAATGATCGATTGGGATGATATATTTGCCTTCATCCCCAGAATTCAAGTCTTCTCCCTCAAATGGAATTCTGATCGTAATACTGTCATCAATCTTGTACGTCTCGATAAAAGAAGAAAATTCCTTCTCCGAGATGTGACCATATTTGTGATCGGAATCCAAGAAAACCTCAGCAGCTTTTGAACGTGCGGACACCATTTTATGAGATCGCTGGAGTTAATAGTTTAAAGAGAAAGCAAGAAGAATAGAACAGTGATCCGAAAAGCAACTATTTATAGAAAGTAAAAGTTGATTGAGTAATGATTGCATTTCTCAAGATCGCCTTGCAAGTAACTCAGACCGCCAAAAGCTAACCAAATTCATTCACAGATCGCAGAGCATAAATTCAAACGAATTTAAGAGATCGCAGAGTAAGTATATATTACAGCATCATAGTACAGCACCAAAAATATATTACAAAACCAGGAGGAAATAATATTGTCTGAGAGATCGCTAAAGACGAAAATAATAAAATGCGGTCTCATTTTTGCTGCTCCCTTTTTCTTCCAACGAAAGCTGCCACATCCTGCATTTCGTTGACCGCAGTCCAAGCAGATGCCAAGCTGTGATTGGCCACCATGGCAGCCCTATGGATTCTAGACATCTCGCGGTCTACCTGTTCCATAGGAATCACCACGATGTCTGCCGATCTCCTGTCTTGGTGACCGCTGGACGATCCCGCCTTCATAGACATCTGAGGACCACCCCGAAGGGCTGCGTTCTCAGTTGAAAGTGCAGCGGCCTTTCCCCTGTAGTATTCTGCGTCTTTTTCTACTTTTCGAAGTTTTTCTTCGTATTCACCTCGAATCTGTTTTTCTTTAACTCCAAAGTCTGCAAGAAGTTGTTTTTCCTTTGTTTCAAAGTTTGCGGTCTGGATCCGAAGGCGATCCTCCATCAAGCGCTCGCGGTCTCGCATAACCCTCATGTCTTCAATCATTGGCCTGAAAAGATCAGCGAACTCTGAAGGGATCAAGATTTTCCTTGGTATTTCGCCTTCTTCAGAAACTGAGTTCGCATGATCATCTGCGATCAGAAGGGAAAAGGTCAAAAATCAGAAGATAATTTTCAGAAGGAAAGAGTTTTACAAGGAAAATACTTGACGGAGTTGCAAGACCGCAGTCAAGTAAATTCTTCTCGACATCTTTTGAGACCGCATTATTGGCGGTCAACAAAAGGCGGTCAGAACCCCTTAAGCGCTCTAGGTCGATTCTTTCTAATTGTTTTTTCTGTGACCGCTCTCCTTCTTTTCTCCTCCTTTTTAATTCGGCATTGCTAACAAGGATATCGTCAGTCTCAATGATGACGACCTCAGGTCGTTTCTTAGGGGATGTAGGTCGAAAAGCGAGTTTGGGAAGTGAGTCAATCGATCTCGCGATCATTTTCGCCTTACCAGTCTTGATCGCCTCCAGCGCAGCTGCACGATCTGCTACCCCAGAATCTGTTTCCTCACCCATTTCATGAAAGAAGTTGCCGCGATCGCTCGACACCTCGATCTCATCTTTCTTCTCTTCTCTGATGGTTTCCTTCTTAACGATCTTCTTTTTCTTCTTCTCCTTTTTCTCTTTTTTCTTCCCTGCGGCTAAAGCCCGCTCCTTTTTCTTTTCTTTCTTATCTTTTTCGATCGCTAAGGAGATCGCCTCCTTTGCGTTCCTCTCTTTTTCTTCCCTGGCGATCTCTTCCCGCCTCTTCCTCTCCTCTTCTGCTTTTTCCTCTTCTATTCTCTTATCCTCAGCGATCGCCGCGAGCCTGGCGATCTCCTCGGCCTTTTTCTTTTTCTCCCTCTCTTCTTCTTCCTTCTCTTCCATCCTTTTTCTCTCAGCGATCGCTGTGAGCCGGGCGATCTCCTCCTCCTCTTTCTCTTTCTTTTTCTTTTCTTCTTCTTTTCTTTTTTCTTCCTTCTTCTCCTCTTCCTTTTTCTTCTCTTCTTCAGCAGCTTTTTCTTCAGCAAGAATCCGAACTCGTTCGACTTCGAAAGGATCCATTGACTGTAATTTTAAATTTTTACATGGTAACTTGTAATTATCACTAAGTAAAAGTAAAGTTAAGAATAGTAATTTGGTTACTTACATTCACAGCAGGATTGTTGTCTGAAAGATAATCTTGAAGAGAAATATCTTCGGCGGTCACTTCCTGACCGACAGTTGCTTTCGATCTCTTGACGATCTCCTCCTTCTCCGCGGTTTTCTCCAGATCGGCGATCCGGTTTCTAAGTTTTTCAGCTGAAAAACTTTGCTGTTGCAAAGCAGCCTTGATCGACTCTGTAGAGGCGGTCTTACCAGAAGGTCCTGCTGGTTGGCTCGTCACTACCGGGGGTATCTCAGTGGAAGCCTTTGTGATCGTCAGATCGACAATGTCATCCGGAGCGGAATTTCTTTTTCTCTTTGAACCCTTAGCAGGTTTTTCCTTGCCAGAATCCGCGGTCTTCTTCGAAATAATTTTCTTTGCTTTTGATGCAGACCTCGGAGATTGTCGAGATTGCGCTGATAGCTTCATCATGTCCAAAGCATCCATTCTGGAAAAGTTTTCTTTGTGCGATCTCAATAAATGATGATCGGTCAAGGCTCTGATTTTTCTCTATATCTTGGAAACTGGGGATCTGAGGTGCTATTTATAGCCCAAGCCGCATTTATGACAGTCGCGGTCTCAGCGGTCAAAGTTTACATTTTCGAAGTTTCAGAGCAACTTAAAAATGTGCGGGGATTATGTTTGACCGGAAAATCCGCGACCTCTTCCTTGCAAGGCAAAATTGTGGTCTCTTGCGGTCTCATGCGGTCTCTACTTTGGTGATCGCTCCAGGTCTTAAGCTGCTTGATGCCAGATTCTTCTAAGTTCCAAGCATCCGAAGCAAAGCGAGATCGTCAGAGATGGGCGATCAGAGTGTTTTTCTTTGTTTTTTACTATTTTGCCCTTGTATCCCGGGCAGCCCGTAGTTTTCGGTTCTGCCCGTCTGGGCAGCTCCTTCGTCTATAAATAGAGGGGTAGGGGTACCAGAAAAAGGACTTTTGGTTCCGTGGCTCCGGCTTACAACCTGTGTAAGCGGTCTCATTCTTCAGTGATCGCAACCCTGTGATCGTTTTTCCTTTTGCCCAGCCTCTTTTGTCCGAGTAACCTGTACTTCGCAGTCTTCTCCTTTTTCCCCCTTAGTGTGTGAATTTTGGAGGTACCATTTTTGGTGCCAACACCTGCCTTGGTCACTGGAGCAGCGGGGCCTAAGCTAATTGCTTCTTTAGCGCTTGGAATGCCTCCTCACACTCAGGAGTCCATTTGAATTTTTGGTTCCCTCGAAGTACCTTAAAGAAAGACGAGCATTTCTCCCCTGCCCTAAAGAGAAACCTGCTTAGCCCGACTAGCTTCTGCGTGAGGTGCTTGACCTCCTTTACGTTCCTTGGTAACCCTAGATCCATAATAGATTTCACCTTGTCGGGGTAGGTTCTACCCAGCGGGGGTGAAAAGATGGCCCAAGAACTTCCCCCGCTAGCCCCGAAAACACATTTCTGGGGGTTAAGCCTCATCTTGAATTTTCTCAAGGTGCCGAAGGTCTCTTTAAGGTCCGGAGGTTGGACTCGAGATCTTGTCTCTTGATCATGAGGTCATCAACGTATACTTCTAGATTCCTTCCCTTCTGTTCGTGAAAAACCATGTCCATCATTCGTTGGTATGTTGCTCCTGCATTTTTCAGCCCAAAGGGCATCATCTTGTAGCAATAACACATATCCCCAGTGATGAGCGGGACATCATTAACAACGGGAGGGGGGGGGGGGGGGGGGGGTGCAAGCAAATCTGATGGTAACCTGAAAAGGCATATAGAAAACTCATTAGAGAAAAACCGACGACTGAGTCAACCAGCGCGTTGATTTGAGGCAAGGGGTAGCAATCCTTAGGGCATGATTTATTTAATAAAGGGAAATTGACACACATTCTCCACCTTCCATCTCCCTTTTTCACCATCACTACATTGGAGACCCAGCTTGGATACTGGATCTCTGATACAAATCTTGCTTGGATGGGCTCCACTATCTTCTAAGTGATGGACCTCTTCTTCTGTCAGATGGGGCGAGTGTCGGGGTCAAGATTGAGATAGTGGCAATCCACATCCACATCAATCCCCAACATTTCCTCTGCGGTCCAAGCGAAGACGTCCACGTTCTCTTGGACGCATGCTAGGATCTTGCTCTTGTCCTCGGGCCTGATCTCCCCACGGATCTTCACTTTCTTGATCTCCCCCACACGGGAGATGACCTCTAGCTCCACGACCTCCTGCACAGACTCCAACCTAGATTGCTCAACCAATCACCTTCCTTCTCTTCTCCGGAAGCAAGTGCTTCAATCACTTCTTCCTCCATCCTCTCCTCCCAAACTTCCAGCAGCTCCTCCGCCCCTTCATCCTAGGCCTCACCCTCTTCTCCCCCTCCTTCTTTCGTCTCCTCCGCCTCGGGCCCTTTGATGACCACTTCCACCATCTCCTGCCTTTCCATTTCCCGATCCATCTCCTCCGCCCCAGCTTGCCAGGTGATAGAGTTGACTGCAATAATGTAGCATTGCCTTGCTACCTTTGGGTCTACCCTCACCTGGATCTAGACTCTGCCCACACTAAACTTGAGGCACTGGTGGAATGAGGAGGGAACACACCGAAATGTACTAATGAGGGGCCGCCCAAAGATGGCATTGTAGCTGCTCAGAGGGTCAACAATGATGAACTGGCAGTTACGGGACTATCCTCCGAAGGTCACGTGGATTCCCACTCCTCCTTCCCTTCCTTCCTTTCTCCTCGGAACCCAAATAGGGTTCCGTCTGAGGCTAGCACCCTCCTTGCCTCCACCTTCATTTTGTCGAACGCCTTCTTAAAGATGACGTTGACCAAGTTCCTATTTTCTACGAGGATCCAGGCGACGGTGAAGTTCTCGATTGCCGTCTGGATAACCAATGCATCACAGAACATGTCCTCATGACCCAACATATCCTTCTGAGAGAAGGTAATCTTTTCCTCTAGGGGTGGGGATTGAGAAGTCGAAGTCACGCTCCGATGATACATGGAGTGGAGGCTCGCCTTTTGGGTCGCCTCAATCCCCACTCCCCCGTTGATCACTTTGATCCCTCCTCGAATTCCCACGTCGGTCCGATCTTCGCACATTTCCTCCCCTTCTCTAGGTAGTACCTCCTCGATCCTCACCAACCACTATTGCTGCGGTGTCGGACCTCTTATCTCCCTTATCTCCAAGAACTCCAGGCAGGTGGCCGTTGCATGACCATATTCCTTCTCCTAGCTCCTCCCGCTCCTCTTACTCCTCTTCCTCGCCCAATCTCCATGGCTTGCTGAGGCGGAGGAGGGAGTGACCTCGGGCCCTGCCTCCACCCTAACTGATGAGTTCTCCCTTGACCCCCGTGGAACTTACCCCCTCCTAGGCGGAGGAGGGAGTGACCTCCGGCTCACTCAGCTTTTCCAGCCTTCTTGTGAACTCTGGGTTGTCCGCTTCTCCCTCGATTTCCTCCGTCGCTGTTTGCATTAGCACTTCAAAGGATAAGGGGCCTTCCGCGTCAGACTCATCTTGAAGAACCCCTCCCGCAACTCCACCGTGAAGTCAAGCTGGAGGGTGAACCCGAGCACCTCCTGGATGTGCAGGACCTTCTCTTGGAATCAATCCACGTAGTGGGCCAGCGACTCCCCCGACCCCTGCTTGATCTTGAAGAGTGCCTTGACATCCTTCTTCCTCTTCTTCGAGGTCGAGAAGCATAGCAGAAAGCTATGACGCAGATCCTCGAACGCGTAGATTAACCATCCCGGGAGCTGGCGAAACAAGTCCCGCGCCATCTCTTTCAAGGTGGTTGCGAAGAGTTGGCACTTGAAAATGTCTAACACGGGTCTGATGGAGACCATGTCCTCAAACCATTGCAGGTGTTGGACGGGGTCATCCTTGCCAGTGTAGTATATCATATCCGACTCCCTGAACCCTTCCGGGAGTGGTGCCGAGAGCACCAAATCGTAGAACGGGCTTCCCTCGCTCACCGCTCTCGCCTGCTCTACTCGCCTCATGAGCTCTCTAACTGGGCCCACTCTTGCCGGGCTAGAACTCGTCGGGTCAGCACTCGTCGGGCTGGGAAAAAGCCTAGCCTAGCGAGGTCTCGCCCTGGCGCCTCGCCAACCGTCTCCTTGCCCACTCTCTGCCCTAGGGTGTTCTTGCCTACCCCCGACAGCAAGATGACCTGGGGCGCTGGGGTTGCAAACTCGCCTCGCGCCACGGTGAAGTCGAGATTGATCATCTCGAGAACCTCCCTTTGGAAGTCTGCCAGCATCTCCACCATCGCTGGCGAGACAGATGGTGGCGGACCGCCATAGCTGGCACTTCGCTCATTCTATCTGATAGTTTATATAGGGTAGTAGTCTAATTCACCTAGAGGTGGTGGTGGTGGGGGGCGGGGGGGGGGGGGGGGGGGGTGAATAAGTCTCTTTGATTTTCCGTAGTTGTTGCTAGCAGTTATTTAATATAAATGGAAAGCAAGAGCACAACACAGAAAACACACAACTATCTATAGTGGTTCCCCAAGAAAGTTTGTCTATGGTTAGTCCACTTTCCATCTACACCTTTCTAACAGTGTGTTAGATAAGGCAACCTCCTCTAAACTCAGTTCCAAGAGAGTACAACACAGATTCCTCAGGATCTTTCAGGTTTGCTCCAAACCCTACCTCAGGCCAACCAACCCTACCAATTCAGAGTGCTCCCACTCCTACAGCTCAGAAATCACCTTGATCTCCTACCTCAGGCCTATCAAGAAGCCCTACCTCAGATCTTCATATGGATCCTACACTCAAGCTCTTAGCTCTACTTCTCAGGATCAACAACCCTACAAACACTTAGACTCAACAACCTTACTACTCAGTCTTACCAGCCCTACAACTCAGGCAAAATGCCCTACAAAATCAGAACAATGTTGTTCCTACAGAGGTTATGAATTTAGCTTACAACAGATGACAAAAATAATGTTTCCTTCAGCTTATTGTCTTATGTTGTTGATGCACATGTCGCGTTGGCTTGAAGCAGGGCTATATAGTAAATCTTCAGACCTTTCTCCTATCTGATCTTCCTCTTCAGCAGATGAGGAAATATCACCTTGCTCTTCTGGAATCAATCTAGAAGAGCTATCTTTTCTCCTTGTATCTGCTAGCTGGCTCAAGAAGTAGGAGGAAAGAACTTGTGGAAGCCATCAATGGAACCGTAGAAACCTTTCTCCACTTTCAACACTTAGCACATTTTGCTCTCTTTTCTGAAATGCCCTAAGTAGTTCTTTTATACCTCTTCCATCTTCAACGGCTCTTAGGAGGGCCCTAACCCGGTATGGTGGAGGATAGAATACATTATCTTGCTTCATAACTTTTTGCGCCAAAAGCAAATCCTGGCAGTGTCGACTTCAGATTTGAATCTGTCTCAGCGGTTGGGTTGAATTAGTCTTCAGTCTCAGCGGTTGAGATGACTTCGTCTCATAAAATCCACTGAGACAGATTGTCTTCTCAGCGGATTCTGTTTAAATGCAGCTCAGCTGAGGCAGACCCCTTATTAGCGGCTCCTGGCCTTGTCTTAGCGGTGTAGCTGAGACAGTGAGCTCGTCTCAGCGATTTTGACAGTAAACCACTGACTTTATCCCATTGCTTGGAATAACTTAACTCTACATATACATTATATAAAATAAGGTTTATCAAATACAATATGTTCTTAACATTGAGTGTGATGCCTCTTCAAATCAAGGGAACATTGAGGACAATATTCTAAATAATCTCCCCTATTTGAAGAAGGCAGAACATACACCAATGCTAAGAAACATAACCACAAAAAGAACTATCATGACAATATATGTAATAACAACCATGATAATAAAACAATTAAATGTTAACAAAAAATGGGCATTATGGAAAATATCATGACAAGTTTTAAGATGGTCATGACAACATAACAATATAACAATATAACAATAATATTATTTAACACATATAGGCACCACAGAATAGGTAAATCATTAATATAGAACTATATTAAGCATAACTAATGATGGCTTATTACACAGGATAACATTTCAACCATTCAGAATCAATTTCATTTTTGCTAGAATGTTGATACATAGTTCAATTTACATTTTGATTTTAGTGAAAAATCTAGAAACATAAGTTCAAGTTTGTCTCTTCTTTGTTGAAGATGAACATTCAACATTATCCGCAACAACCTCCTTTCCTTTAGCAGTAGACTCCTTTTCTTCAGCATCAACATCCTTTTCTTTAGTAGCAGTGTCCTCTCCTTCAGCAGTAGCTTGTATCTCAGCTAGCTTCCTCTTGTTTTCTTGCCTCTTGAAGTAAAGGTATGGCTTAGGAATATATCTAGAGGGCATCCTCCTTGGGTTGTACTTCCTCATAAGATTCTCTTTGAAGATTCTTTCATTTTTTTGTGTTTCACTCAAGGTGCCTTATCCACTCTTCTATAGGTTATATCCTATCAATGTCCTTGCAGACTTGTTCATGGCTCAGCCAGGCATTAAGAATAATGCTCTTGGAGTCCTCACTCCAATACTCATATTCAGGGTCATTCGCCTGCTCTTCCCTTTGCTTAGCCATGAATTCTTCTATAACAACACTCCTTCTCTCTTCCTCCTTTTTGCAAGCTGAGCATTTTGAGCTATTTTAGCTTGTCCTTAAAAGTCAAAGTCTTCTTTTCTGTAGTTGTCCAACAGGGGAAGATTTTGAGCTACCCTTGTTCCTTGTAGCACTTGGAGAGCTAGCTCAGAGTTAGTTTCAGCATTGGACACCTCCCCCTTTCTAGTTTCTTCAACCACTTTAGCTTCTAAGGTCTGGGAGGTAGCAACTACAGACCCTGAGAGGGTTTGGAAGGAATTTTCTAAGTCAGATTTGAGCTCATCCTTCATCTTCTTTGCCTCTCCAATGATTGTTGTAGATGTGTTCCATACATAGTCTTTAATGTGATTGGATTCCTTTTCTATGACTTCATCAGTCTTGCTCACATAGTTTTTGACATATGATATGTCTTGCTCAGATAATTGGAGTTGTTTGTCCATTGATTTAAGAATAGTGTTCTGAGTAACTACTGATTTCTCTGCTAGGTCAAACCATTTTGTCATTTTCTTATTAAGGAAGGCAGTTTCTTCCTTAATATCTTGAATTTCAGCCATGAGTTCTTTCTTTACTGTGAAGATAGAGTTATCAATATAATCTTTTATTGAATTCATATGACCTTCAATAATGGTGTTGATTGAGCTTAGGAGCTGATCATGTGATACTGCAGATGTGGAGGCATGGCTTTGAGGTACCATTGTCAATGGCTCCATTGCAAGCTGGTCATGCTCCCCCTCAGACAGAGAAGGGAAGTGCTCCCCCTCAGCTTTATCACTAGTCTAGGAAGCAAACTGATCATCTTCAGCATCCTTCCTTGCTTCTCCAACATTCTTTTTTTGTTCCCCCTTACTTGGAGCACCCTCATCTTCCTTATCAGAAACTTTCCTCTGTTGCTGCCCCTCAGATGGGGCATCATCATGGTCCTGATTATCTCCTCAGTAATCTGCTGGTTCAGGAGAGATTAGCTGAAATCTTTTCTCTAGATTTTATATAATAAAATCAATCGTATCCTGTAGGTCAGCAACATAGTCCCCTTGTTCATCCTCATGATCTTCAGAAGAGGATTGCACATTTTTTACACTCTTATCAGCTACAAGAGTTTTAGAAGCAACACATGGAGTGTGATCTCCTTTATTTCCTTCTGATTTTCCCTCAGTAACATCAACATTGTTGAATCTGAAATCGCACCTCCGAAGGAAACCGGAGGCTGCGGGTTGCCGGTTACTTTTGAGGAGGGGAAAATGAGACCGCTAGCAGCAGTCGAGGCCGGACTTCACCCGTCACGGCGAATGCCACTCCTGTGACGGGCTTTCCTTTGATTAAAATGAGGTGGTTACAGCGGTTACAAGTGCAGGAAAAGAGAAGCCGGCCAGTCAGACAGTTCGCAAGACTGGAAACTCGAGACCGCAGCTCAGACAAGCGAACTCCTGGATTCGAGTGTTCCCCCTTTGGGAACAGTGCCGCCCCCTATTTATAGGCTTGGGGGCCTTCCCGAATGGGCAGGGATAAAATAACCGCCTGCCCGGGTACAGGAGAAACGGGCGGGCGGTGACGGGATACAAAAAGGAGAAAGGAAAGAAGCTGCGCGGCTTGGCGGCTTGCGCTTGCGGTTTGTCTCGTAGAGGGGCTGGAGATGCTGCAACCAAGGTAATGATGCCACCCAAGCGGTCTCCGTCTTGAAACTGTGGCATGTCTTCTTGGACTTGATTCTCACTGATCTTCATGGCACAATCCGGGCAGTCTCCGTCTTGAGACCGCGGCTTGCCCTTGAGAACGTGGCTTGTCGCCTGGTCTTGAGTCTTGTTTTAGCCTTCAAGATACAACCCGTGCGGTCTCCAGCTTGAGACCGCGAATTGCCTTCTAGACTTAGACCCTGATGGCTTTCCTGGTACAACCTGAGCGACCTCCGACTTGAGGCCGCGACTTGCCCTGTTGGACATTGAGCCTGGATAGTCTTCAATACTTGGAGGCGATCTGAATTGTATCAGACCGCCTGACCTGTGCTAGTTGGTGTTGATGGACTTTGTAAAACCTGAGCCGGACGACTTGGATCTGCAAACCGCACGGTCTGCGAGTAATCCTATTGAGAGCGGTCTTCTGGGTAAACATAATCCCCGCATATTTTTAAATTTCCGAGAAGATTTCGAAAATATCAGTTCTAGCCGGAGACCGCGCCGATTTCACCCTGTTGGTTATAAATGTTCCAGGAGCTTCTGTTCTGGCATAACTCCATTGCTATCACGAGTCACTACTCGCCTATCGCGGTTAGGACTTTCAGGTTGAACAGCCCGAAAAAGATGGTGGATTTAATGGCCCAGCTCGAAGTTCTTGAGAAGCCCGGAAAAAGCCGCGAGAGAGACCGTTCGAAGGATAAGAGGAAGAAGAAGACGGCGCGGCCTGATAATACAGTAACGATTGCTTCCACGAGTAGGCCGATCGACCCGCCTGCCGAGCCGAGAATCGACTTATCAACTAAAAAGGAGGCGAGTAAGCCAACCGGCCTGCTTCCCGACCAGACAGTCGACTTGTCGACCAAAAACTAGGTGAGTTGTCCGAACCCACCCCCGGCTGATCCCCCGACCTTGTCTGACAAAGGAAACAACCCACCTCCTCCGTCGGATAAGGCAGACTCGGAGACCATCATCCCGAAGGGCGATGGGGATGAGTCCTTCAAAGTGGAGATTACCTCATCCGGGGTTTTTCATCTAAAAATAAGGGACGAAGGGGGAGAGGCAGTTGACTCCCCTAAGCCGAGCGACCAGCAAGCTTCAGTAGTTGACATCGAGGACAGCCCGGAAAAACCAACCGCTCTGAAATCGAAAAAGAGGAAGAAGGAGGAGTCTGCGGCGGATAGGCTTCTTAAGAAGATGAAGAGGCTAAAAGCCAAGAATAAGGCAGCGTCCGGGAAACCGAGAGCGGACAGCCTGCAAGGCAAGTCGCGTGAGAATGAAGTCTCAGAGGGCATGATTACTCCCTCCCACCAGTCGAACGACCAGGCTCCTGTTGATGCTCATAGCATTTCCGTAAGTGATCTCCTCAAGGATTTTGATTCTCTTCAAAAGCAAGATGATCAGCTGAGAACCTCTTCCGAACTGCAGGCTGCCAACCCGCCAGGAGAGAAAAGGGTCGCCCTGTCTGAGGATGCGACCAGCTTTAAGGAGGCCATCCTCCCTGAGGTTACGACAAGCACTAAGGGGGCCGTCCTCCCTGAAGTTGCGACCGAAAAAACTGTACCGGCACCCGAAGATACCGTGATGACAGGTCTGCGGCTTATGCAGGTGAAAGTGGAGCGAGTAAGAGATCAGCTTTCCAGACCGCCACCGCCGCCTCCCAACCTTCTGCTGCAAGGTAAGAAGGAAGCGGGTTACCGCCCTGTTCGTTTTTTCAAGTCGCGGCCTCGAAACAAGTCGCTCGCCTCATTGTTGAACCCGTCGCCCAGCTTCTTTCCCTCTGCAGCTCAATTTTCTGCTGCTAAGCAGAGGCAAAGCGAGAGGTTGTGGAGAGAACAATGCCGAAAGTTTGATACCAAGCAAGCAAGGCGACCTGTCTGCCCGAATTCAACCCAAACCGCTGCGGCTTGTAAGCGAGGAAGATTCGATGAGAGCGATCTCCTTTCGAACACTCTTTGACTGTTTTCTTTTTATTACAGATGATCGTGACTCCATTCCGAAACCGGGCGAACTGGTGACCTATCTTCCCCCTCTTGATCCACCTCTGCTGCATTCTTCGCTACCGGATACCCGGATGGAGGACGAGATGTCCCGGCTTCAAAAGAACTTCGAAACCCTTACGAAACAGTTGAGGGCTATGGAGGAGAGAGAGAAGGCCGCCCATGATGAAAAAGCTGCTCTTCTGGCTGTATTGGAAACCGAACGGAAAGAGAACCGAACAGCGCTGGAGGCCGAGCGAAGAGAGCGCCAAGAGAAGGAAAAGGCACAGCAAGACCAGGTGGCTGCCCTGACAGCCCGGGTTGATCGCGGAAAGAAAGAAGTCCGCAAACTCGAAGAGGACTGCACTTACTATAGGGACAGATACCTTCAAGTGGCAAGGGAAGCCGGCGGAAGCCGGCGCCCTATTAATGTGGTTGACGAAGGTCGGCGCGGGTCACGCCGCCCAGATGTAGGGGCGAGCTCGTCTCTTCCTGTAGCCGGGACGGTCCACCCAGTTGCTAGCGTTGATGAGCCCGCAGCGGCCTTACCTACTCGCGTGATCCCCGCGGCGCGAGTAGAGAGGGATGTCGCGCGGCTTCATAGCATGATCAACCGCCTTAATCACAACATTAATCAAATGCAAGGGACTGTCCTTCAGATCGGCGATCACGTCGCGCGACTTCACAGGGAGGATGAACCGAGTGATACCCGTCCGTAATGAGTGGCTTTAAGATATCAGTTTGTAATAACATTTCTATTCGGTCCCTTGGACAACTATTTGAACCTGATTCTATAATATTCGATCTGTCTTCCAGACCGCGCGGTCTAAGTATTCGAATTTATTTTTGCATTCTTGTTGTGCTGATTGATGCCTGTAGATTATTTTACATACACCGATCGGCTTGTCTCTGTGCTTTTTCGACTCGCCTGCTTGAATTATACTTATGCCTTTGTGGTTAACTTTTATGGTGATGCACCTGTGCGGGTTGATTAGTCTTGCTGTGATTTGACCCTTGCTAAGTGCAGATCAGCCATTCCTATAAGTAGCGCCCTTCCGAAAGTCTTCTTACCAAAACTTCAAGATGGGAGCAAAGCGCCAGCCGAAGCGACCTGCGAAAACCTCAGCTACTCGCTCCGAAGCCGCTGTGGCCTTTCACTCTGCAGACCTCGATGAGTGCCGCTTGACAAAGGCCGAATTGGACGAATTCGTTGAGAAACACATGACTGACAGCCCGCTGCTCGCGCGACTTCCGCTCTGTGATGAGCGGATGAATTCTTCCGGGCCAAATCAAATCGCGATCCCAATCGACCATTTCGATTGTGGTTTCAAGTTCCCTATTTCGATTGAGCTCGCCACGATCTTTGACCATTATGGAGTTGTACCCGGCCAAATTTCTCCTATCTCGATGGCCCGGATTTGCAGCTTTATCTCCTACCTGTGGTCTGAGAGAGTCCGCTTCTCTATGGACCTTTTCAGGAAGATATTCTCGGTGCCGGCTATCCCAGGCTCCGAGTCGAATATCTTCAAAGGCCATCTCTACTTCGGCTGCCGCGGGTTGAAGATGGTCAACCTTGCGAACAAGGTCACAGCCTGGTCGGAGAGCTACTTGTTCTTCGAAGGCCGAATTGGTTTGTTGAACCCGAATCCGCAAGTGCGGCCTGAGGAGGCCTTTCAACAGGTCCCAATAAGCGAGGTCGAGAAGAAAACCTGCAAGCTTCTCAAGGATGAGCGGCTTAACATAAGCTACTACATCCTGCTACTTGCCGAGCTAGAGAATGTTCGGCCTGAAGATAGTAAGCTTTCCCTTGCTTCCGACTTCAATGTTGACCGCTCGATCTCTTGTGCTGACTCTTCTCCTTTTGTAGCCCAAGCCGTTGTCCCTGCTAACAAGCCGGTCAGCCCGGCCGGTTTAGTCTTAACTCAAACGGAGAAGAGGAAAAGACAAGCCAGGAACAAGCCGCTGCCATCCGATGGGGAGGATTCGGCCTCCTCGGGCGACTTCTCCGCCCTTCGTTCCTTCAGCAAGGTGAAGGATTTAAAGGGCCACCCGGTCTTGACCTGGCATCCGGACAGCGATGGTGTCCAGGTCTCTACTGCGCTTCCTCTCTGGGCGAACGAGAAGTCGGGTCGACATGCTGAGGCCGCCAGCATCGCCATGTTCGGCCGACGGAACTTCAGGAGGTTGAGGAAGATTCCAGAAGAAGAGCTCGCCAGAGAAGCCGCGCGGGTTGGTGCCGAGAGCCTTATCACTAATGTTTTCATGGGAATGACCTTCAAAAGGTTGATTAAAGCGAATGATCACCTAGAGAAGGAAATTACCGAATTAAAGAAGGAAAATGTGCGGCTAAAGGAAGCCGAGTCGGTAAGTTATCACCTGGCCAGCCATCCTTCTGAATTTTCCAGACCGCACGGTCTCTTACCTTACACTTTCTTGCAGGCAAAGTATGATGAAACCGACCCAATCTATCAACAGGAACTCTTTCCTCATGTCGCCGAGGGAATTGACAATGCTTTTAATCGTTTGCGGGAGCTCAAAGGGTTCGCGCCTGGTTTCGAGCATTTCACCTTCTCGGACGCCCACCCGATTTTGCAAAAGAAGTTAGAGAAAATTAGACGGAAAGCCAAAGGAAAGAACAAAGCCGACGGATCTAGTTCAGAGGAGAGCGATGACGAGGATGATGAGGCCGAAGAACCCGCGGCGACTAAGAGTGGTGAAAGTGGCTCGGAGTCTGAATCCAGCAGTTCCGAAGAAGAGGCTGGGCGCAAGTCGGGCGAATTGAGTAGTTCATCCTCGTCGGGTAGCGAGGGTTACTCCCCTGATGTTTCAATTGACAAGAGAGAGTACTCAAATACTCCTGCGTCTAAGAAACTTAAGTCGGATAATCAGTAGCTGTATTTTGCCTTTTGTTTTAAATAGTCGACGGCTTGATGTTGTTAGCCGGTCGGCTTAAAATATAATGTAAAGAATGTTTTGATAATGAAATGGAAAGCTTTTACCTGCCTATCTGTCTACCTTCTGCGACTTACTTGTGGTTGTTTGCGATCTTTTTCTGTGTTAGATCTAACTGTTTACCCGGGAAACCGCCTCCAAGACGATTACTCGCAGACCGTGCGGTTTGCTGATCCAAGTCGCCCAGCTCAGGTTATACAAGGTCCATCAACACCAGCTAAGCACAGGCTGGGCGGTCTGGTATAATTCAGGCCGCCTCCAAGAACCAAAGGTAATCCAAGCCCAAGCCCAACAGGGCAAGTCGCGTTCTCAAGTCGGAGGTCGCGCGGTTTATGCCATGGAGACAAGCCAAGGTCCAAAGTCAAAGAACAAGTCGCGGTCTCAAGACAGAGACCGAGCGGGTAGCATCGTCGCCTTGGCCGCATCATCTTTAGCTTTTGGTCAGACAAGTCGGAAGGGCAAGCCACCAAGACGCGCGACTTCTTTCTTTCCTTCTTTGTGTATCCCGTCACCGCCTGCCCGTTTCTCCTGTACCCGAGCAGGCGGTTATTTTATCCCTGCCCGCTCGGGCAGGCCCCCAAGCCTATAAATAGGGGGCGGCACTGTTCCCAAGGGACGCACACTCGAATCTAGGAGCTCGCTTGTTTGAGCTGCGGACTCGAGTCTCTCGTCTTGCGGACTGTCTGACCGGCCGGCTTCTCTTTTCCTGCACTTGCAGCCCCCTGTAACCACTTCTTTCTAATCAGAGGAAAGCCCATCGCAGGAGTGGCATTTGCCGCGGCGGGCGAAGTCTGGCCTTGACCGTTGCTAGCGGTCTCATTCTTCTACACAAAAAGTAACAGGCAACCCGCAGCCTCCGGTTTCCCTCGGAGGTGCGATCTCGGACTCAACAGAAACACGCGACCTTCAGATCGCGGATTGTCGATGAAATCCTTTTCGCCATAATGTCAGACCATCAGTTCCCCCCTGGAGACCGCTCCGATCACAGCGAGGACTCTTTGTGGGAAGCCTTGGAGCAATCCAGGAGAGAAGCCGACCGGGCTCAGAGGGCCACTGATCAGCGACTTGAAGCGATCAGTCAGTCTTTAGCGATGCTAACCGAGCGGCTAGTTCCACAACAAGCCGCGGCTAATCAGGCGGTGACCCCGGTCCCTCCTCCACCTCCTCCTTACCCACTACCACAAGCCGCTAACTTCCGGCCCAGTAAGAAGGCTTTGCGGCTAGGCAAAGCTTCTATCAGGAAGCCGCGCACAGCATGCCGGCTCGGGCCCTTGATTTCAAGGGGCGGCTTCTCATGCTGCTCGCCTTTCTTACCCGCAGGAGGGCGCGGCCCGTCTCTCCTACCCGCCTGAAGTTCCTATTCATCACTCCTACCCGCCAGAAGCTGTTGCCCGGTCTTCTTATCAGGCGGCTTGTCCGCGAATAGCCGCAGCCCCGGCGGTTTATTACCCTGCTCCTCTGTATGAAGATATGGAAGAAACTTCTCCCTTTGTGGACGAAGTCAGAGGGGAGCCTGCCCCTAATAATTTCAGGGAACCTCGCCTACCAGCTTTCAATGGGGAGACTGATCCCACGGTTCATTTACAAGCTTTCGAGTCAGCCATTGCTCTCAGAACCTTAACTGATGCAACTAAGTGCAAGCTTCTTGTAACCTCCTTTGAAGGACAAGCGAGGGAATGGTTTTACGGTTTGCACCCCAGGTCGATCCGTTGTTTTGCGGAGCTGCGAAGAGAATTTCTGCTGAGATTCTCTACCTCAAGGAAGAGAAAGAGTGGCCCGGCGTCCCTTTTCGATATAAAACAACGGGAAAATGAGACGTGGGCTCGTTTTGTGGACCACTTCCAGAAAGAGATCATGGAAGTCCAAAACGTGGACCCGGAGCTGTATAGGGTTGCCCTCATCCATGGCCTAAGAGAGGGCCCCCTAAAGTTTGAAGCGAATATAAGGGAGCCCAGGACTTATCAGGAAATGATAAGTTTGGCAAATATGTTTATCAGAGGAGAGAAGAGCAATCCAGACTACGTCGCAAAGCTGATAAGCAACAAGGAACAGTCAAATCCATCCTTCCATCATCCACCATCGGATCAGTCCCACTTTGAACCCCGTTCCCAAAGGGGGAGGAACTACAAAAATAAGCAACCATTTATGGGCCATCAGCGGTTTCAAGATCAGAAACCACTGTTGGCCGTCGCTCCCGCTCCATCCGCTCCCCTTCCGCACATCATGCCGGTATATTTACAACAGTATGCCGCGCAGCCACCTCCAGTCATTCCATCAACTGAATACGATGATTCGCAAGAGTCATTCACTCCCCTAAATGTCACCATGGACGAAGTAGTCCAGATTCTGCAAAAGAGGCTAGATTTCAAAAGGTCTGCTCCTCTGAAGTCGGATATTCGCAATCGAAATCTGAACCTTTATTGTGAATATCATAAAGAGGGGGGACATCTAACTGAAGACTGTCGAGCTCTTCGTCTGCTTATAGAAAGACTCCTGGGAGAAGGAAAGCTCCGGGGTCTAGTTCAGAAAGATAAAACTGCTGAGCCAACTACCGAGAAGAAAAAGGAGAAGGAAACAGTAGAAGTGACCTGGGAATGCGCCGACGTCGAGGACGCCGGCTGCTATGGTGACATCCATCCTTCTACCGAATGCGTTGAAGTCAATGATGTGGGCCCCTTAGGGGACATCTATTGTATTCATGGAGGAACCAGAGCGGAATCATCTCGCAAATCCAGCATCGCAAGAGTTCTAAAGCAGGAAGTATCAACCACCTCAAGTTCTCCTCCCGAAAGCACTGTTGTTACCTTTTGTCCGGATGACCTTCCCCCCAATGCCAATCCTTTTGACGATGCGGTAGTCATCAAGGCCGTCATCGAAAACTATACAGTCCACAAGATTCTGATTGATACTGGCAGCTCTGTCAATCTCCTTTTTCGCCCGACTTTCGAGGCCCTGAAGACCGGAAAGCCTTTGCTTTCCACCGACGGGCCCCTCTATGGTTTTTCTGTGGAGAGGAAGGAAGTAGAGGGCTCAGTAAAACTCCTGGTCTCTCTCAGAGGAGTAATAAAGTTAATCAATTTTGTGGTAGTAGATGCCCCGAGCAACTACTATGCTATCTTCGGGAGGCCGATTCTCAATGCATATAGGGCAGTAGTGTCTACCTTTCACCTTGCCCTCAAGTTCGCAGCCGAAGGAAAGCAGTATCGGGTCAGGAGCAACCCAAAGGTGGCTCGGGAGTGCTACGTCCGAACTGTCAACATGATCACCGACGTTCCACTTCCCGAGGCCGTAGCTATGGCTGAGGCTTTGGAGATTGATGAGTCTCCAGAGGCCGCCAAGGAAGGAAAAGATCGAGAAGGGGCTCACTTGGAACCTGCCCAAGCGACCCAAGAAGTTCCTATTGCTGAGGGGGTAGAAAAGAAGCTGGTCATCAACGCTGAGTTGTCAGAAGAGGAGAAAGTGGAGCTAATCTCCTATCTGTTGGGGAATTTGGATATCTTCGCTTGGTCAGCAGAGGATATGCCAGGAGTGGATCCAGACGTGGCTTGTCATCATCTAAACGTATCTCCTGAGTTCAAGCCCGTCCAGCAAAAGAAGAGAGAAGTGGCGACCAAGCTGGCGTTGCCCATCAGAGAGGAGGTTTCCAAACTCCTAAAAGCGGGTTTCATTTCTGAGATTCAATATCCCACGTGGATGTCGAATGTTGTAATGGTTAAGAAATCTTGTGGGAAGTGGCGCATGTGCGTGGACTTCACCAAACTTAATAAAGCGTGCCCTAAAGATTGTTACCCTTTGCCTCGGATAGATGTCTTAGTTGATTCCGCGGTTGGGTATGGTTTTATGAGTTTCCTCGATGCCTTCTCCGGGTACCATCAAATTAAAATGCACAAACCTGACATCCCGCATACCTCATTTATCACAAACGATGGGTGTTACTGCTATCTCGTAATGCCCTTCGGTCTTAAAAACGCGGGTGCAACATACCAAAGAATGATGGATACCGTCTTTAAACATCAAAAGGGCAGGAATCTCGAAGTTTACGTTGATGACCTTCTTCTCAAAAGTAAAACGTTCTCATTGCACTTGGAAGACCTCGTAGAGACGTTCGCTACTCTATGGAGGTTCAAGTTAAAATTAAACCCATTGAAATGTGTGTTCGGGGCAAGCAAGGGAAAATTTCTTGGGCATCTCTTAACTCCTGATGGCCTTGCACCAAATCCAGATAAGGTGAAGGCCATCCTTGATATGACCCCTCCTCGAAATACTAAAGAAGTTCAACAACTTGGGGGGAGATTGGCAGGATTGAGCAGGTTTATCTCCAAATCCGGAGATAAAAGTGCCCCATTCTTTAAAACATTGCGAGGGGGATCAAAGTTCGAATGGAGCGAGGAGTGGAACAAGGCTTTCGAGCAGCTGAAGGAACAGTTAACTTCGACTCCACTACTCCAAAGCCCCCGTGAGGGAGAAAAGCTATTCTTATATCTGGGAGTCGGACCAGAAGCGGTGAGTTCTGTCCTCGTTCGGGAAGAAAAGAGGAGGCAGTTTCCAATATACTATGTCAGCCACATCCTTAAGGATGCAGAAACCTGATATTCGATCCTGGAGAAACTGGCCTTGGCTTTGATTATGTCCGCGCGAAGGCTTCGCCCTTATTTTCAAGCTCATTCCGTCCAAGTTATTACAGATCATCCTTTGAAAAAAAATCTTGAAAAGCCAGATCATTCAGGGAGGTTGGCAAAATGGGCTATTGAACTAAGTGAATTTGAGATATCGTACATCCCCCGGACAGCAATCAAAGCGCAAATCTTGGCAGACTTCCTGGTAGATACAACAGAGCTTAGTCCTGAACAGGTGGTACGATCTCCTCTGGCTTGGATCATTTATGTGGATGGGGCTTCTGGCAGAAACTCCGTGGGAGCCGGAGTGGTGTTGATCAGCCCAAATGGCATCAGGCTGGAGCAAGCTATCAAGTTCTTCTTTCCAGTTACAAATAACCAGGCAGAATACGAAGCACTTCTGGCTGGGCTAAGGCTTGCGAAAGAGTTGGGCATAGAATATGTACATGTTAGAACCGACTCACTGGTGATGGCCTCCCAGGTCTTGGAAAATTATGAGACAAGGGAGCCGATTCTGCGAAAATATCTGCTATTAGCCAAAAAGGAAATCGGAAGATTCAAGTCATTTATTATCGAGCACATCCCAAGAACGCAAAATGAGGAGGCAGATGAATTGTCGAAGTTCGGTCTTCCATCAGGGGGAGTGACCTTTGAACTCTTTCATCCGGCAATAGATGAGGCAGAACTCATGCAAATTGATCATAATCCTTCATGGAAGGATCCTTACGAGCTATTCCTATCAAAGGGGGAGTTCCACCATTCCATCAAAGATCGGAGAAGATTCAAAAGAAAGGCGGCATATTATTATCTAATAGCAGGAGTTCTCTACAGAAAAACTTTGATTTCCCCCTCAGCACGATGTGTTTCAGAAGAAGAGATCCCTATCGTACTTCAGGAAGTTCATTCTGGGGAATGTGGTAGCCATTCAGGGGCAAAAACCTTGGAAAAAAGGATCCTGCGGCAAGGATATTTTTGGCCGACTATGAGAAAGGATGCTGAAGCATTTGCCAAGCGGTGTGTGCAGTGCCAAAAGTTCGCTCCTCTTCAGCATTTGCCTGCACAGTCACTCAGATCAATAACTGCGCCGTGGCCTTTTGCAGTATGGGGAATGGATCTTATGGGACCTTTTCCAATAGCCAGTGGTCAACGTCGTTTTATCACTGTGATGATCGACTATTTCAGTAAGTGGATTGAGGCCAAAGCATTAGCAAAAACTACTACCCAAATCGTCAGAAACTTTATCTGGGGAGAAATAGTCTGCCGGCATGGAATACCGTTGGCAATCGTCACTGATAATGGCCCACAGTTCAATAATCCGGAGATGATAAGCTTTTGTGATCAGGTCGGAATTGATCTTCGGTTTGCCTCGGTACATCATCCAAGAACCAATGGACAAGTATAAGCAGCAAATAGGCGAATCCGACAGCTCTTGATGAAAAGAGTCTTAAATCAAAAAGGAAATTGGGCAGACCAGCTTCCTTCCATCCTTTGGACTCTTCGTACTACCCCATCCTCAGCTACAGGGGAGACACCATTCAAATTATCTCATGGCTCGGAGGCTGTTGTTCCTGTGGAGTTTGAGGTGGTCACTCCAAGAGTTGTGTACGCCAAAGAAGGAGGAGAATCATGGATAGATGAAAATGATGAGGCTATCAAGTATAGTCTAGATCTGATCGAAGAACTTCAGGATGAGGCAACAATCAGACAGGAGGAAGTTAAAAGGAGAATTGCCAAATATTTCGACAAGAATGTCAGAGTGAAACAATTTGCAGTTGGGGATTTAGTACTAAAGAAGGTGGACGCTGCGGCCAGGTCTGGCAACGTCAGAAAACTAGATCCTAATTGGGTCGGACCCTTCATCGTCAAGGAGGCACTAAAAAGTGGGGCTTATCGCCTCCAAACAAGTGAAGGAGAAGACATCCCGCGCACCTGGAGTGGCGACGATCTCAAACGGTTCTATCCTTGAAATGTCTTCTTTACTTTCCTGCAGTTTTTTGAGATATTTTAATAAGAAGCTCCATACTGACACTTCTCCATGTCTGATGTTTCCTTTCTGCATTTTCTCATATATCAAACTCACTGAACCACGGAGACATCGCCAAGTTCTGCTCGAACCCCCTCGGATTGTAGTCATTAGCGTAAAATCTTGAAGATCATGTGTAGCAGGGAGTTTTCGCCCACGTGTAGTGGTAGCTTGCCAATTCCCGTGCGGTGGTCTTCAGAACCTTGGATCACGGCTGATATCCGACACACCCCTGCATCAAGGGAGATCTAGGTGAATGTTGGCTCTATCATGCCCCGAGGGGGATATAATTACAGCTTTGATGATCCTTCTGAGGAAAGCAATGTCGGTATAGCCCTCGCGGCATAACCACACTTGCCCAACTGATCATCTTAGTCTGTAACTATCGAATACTCCAAGGTACTCTCGAGCGATGCCTAAGCGGGACCCACAATTGAGTTGATCTCTCTGAGGAAAGCAATGTTCGCCGCCTAGGCCCACCTGCCCAATTGATCAACTCGGCTTGTAGCCCTAGGCAAGAGAGCATTCGAGTCGCTTAAAGCCCTTATGACCACTTGAGGAAAGCAATGTTCGCCGCCTAGGCCCACCTGCCCACTTGGTCATTTGGGTCTGCACTTGTTTCTTTTTATTTCTACAGCTCTTATGACCACTTGAGGAAAGCAATGTTCGCCGCCTAGGCCCACCTGCCCACTTGGTCATATGAGTCTGTAATCATCTTTATTGCATTACAAGGGATCATCTCATCCCATATGGTCATTATAGACCATTTGGAGGAAAAAGCAGGATTTCTATGTGCAGCATAAACCAGACGACTTAATACTCAAACCGGGCGGTTTGAAATAAGCAAGTACCAAGGCTTTCAGGCGGTCTGGTTATTAATTCAGGCGGTCTAGTTATTAATCCTGGCGGTCTGGTTATTAAACCTGGCGGTCTGGTTATTAAACCAGGCGGTCTAAAATCAGCAGGTTCCAAAGATATCATGCGGTTCGGTTTTTAGACGGACGGTTTGAAATAAACAGGGTATCATTAAGGTATCAAGGTAAATATCAGGGAAGCGAGCATAATCATGACCGGCCGACCTTATTATCCGGATTATGAATTTATCATCCTTATGGATTTCCATTCAAACCGATCGGATAATCACAGGATCTTTTCAATCAGGCGGTTATGATTCTCGTTGCAATTATTAAACCTGCTAATCACGCGAATTCTATATACAGCTCGTGCGGCTTGTCAGTCAATGTTATATATAGCTGTCATATAAATTGTTCGGATTAAATGTTAATCGCACGGTCTATCAACTGGTCTTCTTGAGACTGGATATTCTGTTTACGGTCGCACGGCTTGATTATTTCAAATTCCGGATCGGTTATCTGATTGCATTCATGGAGGTGGGATTTACAGCGATGTTATCTGCAAGTCGCCTGAGTTAAAACACTGACCGCTCGGTCTGATAATTGTTCTCATGACTTGTCCTTCTTTATCCTGGAAAGCAAGTATGCTGGGTCTAGTAGTAACCGCGCGGCTCAATTGTGTCCAGTTTCTGGGATGTCGTAATACATTCGTAATAAGTTAGCACTTTCTCAGAATAAATCAGATAAATTCGATTCAGATTAAAAGAAGCAAGCTATGCGAGTGGGTTTTTAGATACTTTACTGGAATCTTATGAAGATCGCTATCCTAACCGGATGAGTTAACATTAAGTCGCACGACTTGGTTAGATTTAACACAGAAAGAGATCGCAAACAATCGCAAGTAAGTCGCAGAAGGTAGACGGATAGACAGGTAAAAGATTTTCATTTCATTATCAAAACATTATTTACATTATATTTTAAGCCGTCCGGCTAACAACATCAAGCCGACGGCTATTCAAAATAAAAAGCAAAATATAGCTACTGATTGTGCGACTTGAGTTTCTTAGACGCAGGAGCACTTGAATGTTCGCTGCCATTAATCGAAACATCAGGAGAATAACCCTCGCTACCCGACGAGGATGAGCTGCTCAATTCGCCCGATTTGCGACCAGCATCTTCTTCAGAATCGCTGGATTTGGACTCCGAGCCACTCTCACCACTCTTAGCCGCTCCGGGTTCTTCGACCTCGTCATCTTCATCATCGCTCTCCTCCGAACTGGATCCGTCGGCTTTATTCTTTCCCTTGGCTTTCCGCCTGATCTTTTCTAACTTCTTTTGCAAGATTGGATAGGCATCCGAGAAGGTGAAATGCTCGAAACCGGGCGCGAACGCTTTGAGCTCCCGCAAGCGGTTAAAAGCATTATCAATTCCCTCAGCGACATGAGGGAAGAGTTCCTGCTGATATACCGGATCGGTCTCATCATACTTAGCCTGCAAAAGAAAAGAGTAAGATAAGACCGTGCGGTCTGAGAACATTGGTGTTGATGCTGGCCAGGTGATGACTTACCGACTCGACTTCCTTTAGCCGCGCATTTTCTTTCTTCAGTTCGGCAATTTCCTTCTCTTGAAGAGCGTTTTCTTTAATCAACCTCTTAAGGGACATCCCCATGAAGGCGTTGGTAATGAAGCTCTCGGCACTAACCCGCGCGGCCTCCCTGGCGAGGTCTTCCTCAGGAATTTTCCTCAACCTCCTGAAGTTCCGTCGGCCGAACATAGCTATGCTAGCGGCCTCAGCATGCCGGCCCGACTTCTCGTTCGCCCAGTGGGGAAGCGCAGTAGAGATCTGGACACTATCGCTGTCCAGGTGCCAGGTCAAGACCGGGCAGCCTTTTAGATCCTTCACCTTGCTGAAGGAGCGAAGGGCGGCGAAGTCGCGCGAGGAACCCGAATCCTCCCCATCAGACGGCAGCGGCTTGTTCCTGGCCTGCCTCTTTCTCTTCTCCGTCTGAGTCAAGACTAAACCGGCCGGACTGATCGGCTTGTTAGCAGGAACAACGGCTTGGGCTATAAAAGGAGAAGAGTCAGCACGAGAGATCGAGCGGTTAACATTGAAGTCGGAAGCAAAGGGAACCTTACTATCTTCAAGCCGAACGTTCTCTAGCTCGACAAGTAGAGGGATATAGTAGCTTATGTTAAGCCGCTCATCCTTGAGAAGCTTGCAGATTCCCTTCTCCACTTCGCTTATTGGGACCGGTTGAAAGGCCTCCTCAGGCCGCACTTGCGGATTTGGGTTCAACAGGCCAAGTCGGCCTTCGAAGATCATGTACCTCTCCGGCCAGGTCGTGACTTTGTTCGCCAGATTGACCATCTTCAACCCGCGATAGCCAAAGTAGAGGTGGCCTTTGAAGACATCCGATTCAGAGTCCGGGATGGCCCGCACCGAGAATATCTTCCTGAAGAGGTCCATAGAGAAGCGGACTCTCTCAGATCGCAGGTAGGAGATGAAGCTACATATCCCGGCCATCGAGTTGGGAGAAATCTGGCCGGGAACAACTCCGTAATGGTCAAAGACCATGGCGAGTTCAATTGAAATCGGGAATTTAAATCCGCAATCGAAATGGTCGATTGGGATCGCGATTAGGTTTGGGCCAGACGAATTCATCCGCTCATCACGGAGCGGAAGCCGCGCGAGCAGCGGACTATCGGCCATGTGCTTCTCGACGAATTCGTCCATCTCGGCCTTTGTCTAACGGCACTCCTCGAGGTCGGCAGAGTGAAAGGCCACAGCGGCTTCGGAGCGGGTAGCAGAGGTCTTCGCAGGTCGCTTCGACTGACGCTTTACTCCCATCTTGAAATTTTGGTAAAAGGAATTTCGGAAGGGCGCTACTTATAAGAACGGATGATCTGCATTTAGCAAAGGTCAAATCACGGCTAGACCGGTCAACCCATGCGGGTACATCATCACAAAAGTCAACCACAAAAACCGTATAATTCAAACAAGCGAATTAAAAAATCGGTTTATGTAAAAAAAACTCAGGCATCAATCAACACAAGCAAGAAGGCAAAAAAGTAAATTCAAATATTTAAGCCGCACGGCCTGAATGGCAGATCGAATATTATAGAGTCAGATTCAAGCAAATTGTCCAAGAGACCGAATAGAAATATTATTACAAAGTTCATATCTCAGAGCCACTCGTTACGGACGGGTATCGCTCGGTTCATCCTCCCTGTGAAGCCGCGCGACATGGTCACCGATTTGAAGTACAGTTCCCTGCATTTGGTTCATATTATGATTAAGGCGGTTGATCATGCTATGAATCCGCGCGACATCTCTCTCTACTCGCGTCACGGGAATCACGCGAGTAGGCAAGGTCGCTGCAGACTCATGAACACTAACAACTGGGCGGATCGTCCCGGCTACAGGAAGAGACGAGCTCGTCCCTGCATCCGGGCGGCTTGACCCTCGCCGGCCTTCGTCAACCACGTTAATAGGGCGCCGACTTCCGCCGGCTTCCTTTGCCAAATGAAGGTACTTGTTCCTATAATAGGCATAGTCCTCTTCGAGCTTGCGGACTTCCTTCTTTCCACGATCAATCCGGGCGGTCAGCGCAGCCACCTGGTCTTGCTGCTCCTTTTCTTTCTCTCGACGTTCTCTCCGCTCGGCCTCCAGCGCTGCTCGGCTTTCCTTCCATTCGGTTTCCAATTCAACCCGAAGAGCAGCTTTCTCATCTTGGGCGGCCTTCTCTCTCTCCTCCACAGCCCTCAACTGCTTAGCAAGGGTTTCCAGACTCTTTTGAAGCCGGGACATCTCGTCCTCCATCCGAGTATCCGGCAGAGAAGAACGCAGCAGGGGTGGATCAAGAGGGGGAAGATAGGTCACCAGTTCGCCCGGCTTCGGGATAGAGTCATGGTCATCTGCAGTAAAGAGAAAATAGTCAAGGAGTGTTCAAAAGGAAACCGCTTTCATCGAATTTTCCTCGCTTACAAGCCGCGGCAGTTTGAATTGAATTCGGGCGGACGGGTCGCCTTATTAGCTCGGTATCGAACTTTCGGCGTTGTTCTCTCCACGATCTTTCACTTTGCCTCCGCTTAGCAGCAGAAAATTGAGCAGCGGAGGGAAAGAAGCTGGGCGACGGGTTCAACAATGGAGCGCGCGACTTGTTTCGAGGCCCTGGCATGAAAAAACGAACGGAGTGGTAATCCGCTCCCCTTTTACCTTGCAGCAAAAGATTGCGTTGCGGCGGGGGCGGCCTGGCAAGTTGATCTCTTACTCGCTCCGCCTTCACCTGCATAAACCGCAGACCGGCCGTCACGGTATCTTCAGGTACCGGTATGGTTCTTTCAGTCGCGACCTCAGGAAGGATGGCCTCGTTAAGGCTGGTCGCATCCTCAGACAGGGCGGATCCTTTCTCTCCTGGCGGGTTGGCAGCCTGCAGTTCGGAAGAAGTTCTCAGCTGATAATCTTGCTTCTGAAAAGAATCAAAATCCTTGAGGAGATCGCTTACGGAAATACTATGAGCATCAATTGGAGACTGGTCGTTTGGCTGGGGGGAAGGAGTAATCAAGCCTTCCGAAACTTCATTCTCGCGCGACTTGCCTTGCAGGCTGTCCGCTCTCAGTTTCCCAGATGCTGCCTTATTCTTGGCCTTCAGCTTCTTCATCTTCTTGAGAAGTCTGTCCCCAGCAGACTCCTCCTTCTTTCTCTTTTTTGACTTCAGGACGGTTGGTTTGTCCGGACTGTCCTCGACGTTAATAACTGGAGCTTCCAGATCGGTCGGCTTGGGGGAGTCAACTGCCTCTCCCCCTTCATCTCTAATTTTTAGATGAAAATCCCCGGACGGGGTGACCTCCATCTTGAAAGACTCATCCCCATCGCCTTTCTAGGAAGCAGCCTCCAAGTCTGTCTTACCCGGCGGAGAAGGCGGGCTGTTTCCTTTGTCAGGGATGGTTAAGGGATCAGCTGGGGGCGGGTTCAGACAGCTCGCCTCATTTTTAGTCAACTGGACGACTGTTTGCTCAGGAAGCAGTTCGGTCGGCTTATTCTTCTCCTATTTAGATGACAAGTCGATTATCAACTCTGCAGGCAGGTCGGTCGGTTTACTCGTAGAAGCAATTGTTACGGTCTTATCAGGCCGCTTCGCCTTTTTCTTCTTCTTCTCTTTCGAGCGGTCTCTCTTGCGGTTCTTTCCGGATTTCTCAAGAACTTCGAGCTCAGCCATCAAGTTCATCATCTTTTTCGGGCTGTTCAACCCGAAAGTCCTAACCGCAATAGGAGAGTAGTGACTCGTGGTAACAATGGAGTTATGCCAGAATCGAAGCTTCTGGAACATTTATAACCAACAGGGTGAAGTCGGCGCGGTCTCCGGCTAGCACTGATATTTTCGAAATCTTCACGGAAATTTAAAAATATGCTGGGATCATGTTTACCCGGGAAACCGCCTCCAAGAGGATTACTCGCAGACCGTGCGGTTTGCGGATCCAAGTCGCCCAGCTCAGGTTTTACAAGGGCCATCAACACCAGCTAAGCACAGGCCAGGCGGTCTGGAATAATTCAGGCCACCTCCAAGAACCAAAGGTAATCCAAGCCCAAGCCCAACAGGGCAAGTCGCGTTCTCAAGTCGGAGGTCGCGCGGTTTATGCCATGGAGACAAGCCAAGGTCCAAAGTCAAAGAACAAATCGCGGTCTCAAGACAGAGACCGAGTGGGTAGCATCATCGCCTTGGCCGCATCATCTTTAGCTTCTGGTCAGACAAGTCGGAAGGGCAAGCCACCAAGCCGCGCGGCTTCTTTCTTTCCTTCTTTGTGTATCCCGTCACCGCCTGCCCGTTTCTCCTGTACCCGGGCAGGCGGTTATTTTATCCCTGCCTGCTCGGGCAGGCCCCCAAGCCTATAAATAGGGGGTGGCACTGTTCCCAAGGGATGCACACTCGAATCTAGGAGCTCGCTTGTTTGAGCTGCGGACTCGAGTCTCTCGTCTTGCGGACTGTCTGACCGGCCGACTTCTCTTTTCCTGCACTTGCAGCCTGCTGTAACCACTTCTTTCTAATCAAAGGAAAGCCCGTCGCAGGAGTGGCATTTGCCGCGGCAGGCGAAGTCTGGCCTTGACCGCTGCTAGCGGTCTCATTCTTCTACACAAAAAGTAACCGGCAACCCGCAGCCTTCGGTTTCCCTCGGAGGTGCGATCTCGGACTCAACACTAACCAAGTCGCGCGGCTTAATATTAACTCATCCGGTTAGGATAATGATCTTCACAGGATTCCGGTAAAGTATCTATTAGAAACAACCCATTCGCATAGCTCGCTTCCTTCAATCCGAATCAAATTTGTTTGATTCATCCTGAGAAGGTGCTAACTTATTATGAATGTATTACGACATCCCGGAAGCCGAACATAATCAAGCCGCGCGGTTACTACTAGACCCTGCATACTTGCTTTCCAGGATAAAGAATGCCAAGTCATAGGAACAATCGACAGACCGAGCTGCCAGTATTTTAACTCAAGCGACTTGCAACTAGGATTGCTGCAAGTCCTACCTTCGTGGATGTATCTGATAACCAATCGGGAAATTGAAATAATCACGCCGCGCGGCCATAACCTGGCTTTACATAATTGCTTTGCAAGATAGAATACCAAGTTGCAAGAAAATCAGTTCATATACCGTGCGATTAATATTTAATCCGATCAATTTATATGTCAGCCTTATATAGTAATAGCTGATAACCCGCACGGACTAAATACATAATTTCTGCGATTGGTAGGTTTAACACTTGCAATGAAGATCATAACTGTCTGAAAAGGGTCTGTCACTATCCGAACGGATCGAATTGAAAACCATAAAGATGATACATTCACAACCTGAACCACGAGGTCGGCCGGTCATGATTATGCTTGATCCTTGATATTTATCTTGTGACATTTTAAGGATATCCCGCTTATTTCAAACCGTCTGGTCTGAAAACTAAACCGCATGACCTCTTCGGAACCTGCTTATTTAGTCCGCCCGGTTTAATAACCAGACAGCTCGATAATCTTGATACTTGCTTATTCCAAACCGCCCGGTTTGAGTATCAAGTCGGTCGGCTTGTGATGTACATAAGGATCCTGCTCTTTTCTCTAAATGGTCTATATTAACCATATAAGGTGAGATAATTCCCTGTTATGCAATAAGAGGTGGCTACAGACTCAGATGACCAAGTGGGCAGGTGGGCCTAGGCGGCGAACATTGCTTTCCTCAAGTGGTCATAAGAGCTGTAGAAAAAAAGAAAAAGACAAGTACAGACCCGGATGACCAAGTGGGCAGGTGGGCCTAGGCGGCAAACATTGCTTTCCTCAAGTGGTCATAAGGGCTGTAAGCGACTCGACTGCTCTCTTACCTAGGGCTACAAGCCGAGTTGATCAATTGGGCAGGTGGGCCTAGGCGGCGAACATTGCTTTCCTCAGAGAGATCAACTCAGTTGTGGGTCCCGCTTAGGCATCGCTTGAGAGTACCTAGGAGTATTCGATGGTCACAGACTAGGATGATCAGATGGGCAGGTGTGGTTGTGCCGCGGCGGCTATACCGACATTGCTTTCCTCAGAAAGATCATCAAAGCTGTAACTATATCCCTCTCGGGGCATGACAGAGCCAACATTCACCTAGACCCCCTTGATGCAGGGGTGTGTCGGATATCAACCGGGATCCAAGGTTCCGAAGACCACCGCATGGGAATTGGCAAGCTACCACTACACGTGTGCGAAAACTCCCCGCTACACATGATCTTCGTGGTTTTATGCTAATGACTACAATCTGAGGGGGTTCAAGCGGAACTTGGCGATGTCTCCGTTGTTCAGTGAGTTTGATGTATAAAAAAGTATAAAAGGGAAAAAATCAGACATG
This sequence comes from Dactylorhiza incarnata, assembly GCA_033032865.1. Lineage (NCBI taxonomy): Eukaryota > Viridiplantae > Streptophyta > Magnoliopsida > Asparagales > Orchidaceae > Dactylorhiza > Dactylorhiza incarnata. Next base: position 36,501 of record JAWHQI010000905.1, on the reverse strand, counting down.
AAGAAGTATCAGTATAGGGCTTTTCATTAAAATATCCAATGAATGTAAGAGAATAAAAGAGGACATTCTAAGGATAGAACCGTTTGAGATCGTCACCGCTCCAGGTGCGTGAGATGTCTTCTCCTTCACTTGTCAAAAGGCGATAAGCCCCGTTTTTCAGTACTTCTTTGATGATGAAGGGTCCGGCCCAATTAGGATCTAGCTTTCCGACGTTGCCAGACCTGGCCGCAGCATCCACCTTCTTTAGTACCAAATCCCCAACTGTAAACTGTTTCACTCTGACATTCTTGTCAAAATGTTTCGCCATTCTCCTTTTAACTTCCTCCTGTCTGATTGTTGCCTTATCCTGAAGTTCTTCGATCAGATCTAGACTATACTTGATAGCCTCATCATTTTCATCTATCCATGATTCTCCTCCCTCTTTGGCGTATACAACTCTTGGAGTGACCACCTCAAATTCTATAGGAACAACAGCTTCCGAGCCATGAGATAATTTGAATGGTGTCTCCCCGGTAGCTGAAGACGAGGTAGTACGAAGAGTCCAAAGGATGGAAGGAAGTTGGTCCGCCCAATTTCCTCTTTGATTCAAGACTCTTTTCATCAAAAGCTGTCAGATTTGCCTGTTTGCTGCTTCTACTTGACCATTGGTCCTTGGATGATGTACCGAGGCAAACCGAAGATCAATTCCGACCTGATCACAAAAACCTATCATCTCTGGATTATTGAACTGTGGGCCATTATCAGTGACAATTGCCAGCGGAATTCCATGTCGGCAAACTATTTCTCCCCAGATGAAGTTTCTGACAATTTGAGTAGTAGTTTTTGCTAATGCTTTTGCCTCAATCCACTTACTGAAATAGTCAATCATCACAATGATAAAACGACGTTGACCGCTGGCTATTGGGAAAGGTCCCATAAGATCCATTCCCCAAACCGCAAAAGGCCATGGCGCAGTTATTGATCTAAGTGACTGAGCAGGCAAATGCTGAAGAGGAGCGAACTTTTGGCACTGAACACATCGCTTGGCAAATGCTTCAGCATCCTTTTTCATGGTTGGCCAAAAATACCCTTGCCTTAAGATCCTTTTCTCCAGAGTCTTTGCTCCCGAATGACTACCGCACTCCCCTGAATGAACTTCCTGAAGTATGGTTTGGATTTCATCCTCCGAAACGCATCGTGCTGAGGGAGAGATCAAAGTCTTTCTGTAGAGAACTCCTGCTATCATATAATAATATGCTGCCTTCCTTTTGAATCTTCTCCGATCCCTGATGGAATGATGATATTCCCCCTTTGATAGTAAAAGCTCATAAGGGTCCTTCCACGAAGGATTATGATCAATTTGCATGAGTTCTGCCTCATCTGTTGCTGGATGAAAAAGTTCAGATGTCACTCCCCCGGACGGAAGACCGAACTTGGACAACTCATCCGCCTCCTCATTTTGTGTCCTTGGAATATGCTCAATGATGAATGACTTGAATCTTCCGACTTCCCTTTTAGCTAGCAGTAGATATTTCCTCAGAATTGGCTCCCTTGTCTCATAATTCCCCAAGACCTGATAGGCCATTACCAGCGAATCAGTTCTAACATGTGCATGTTCTATGCCTAGCTCTTTCGCAAGTCTCAGCCCAGCCAAGAGTGCCTCATATTCTGCCTAGTTATTTGTAACTGGAAAGAAGAACTTGATAGCTTGCTCCAGCCTGATGCCATTTGGACTGATTAGAACTACTCCGGCTCCCACAGAGTTTTTACCAGAAGCTCCATCCACGTAGATGACCCAAGCTAAAGGAGATTGCACCACTTGTTCAGGACTGTGCTCTGCGGTATCTACCAAGAAGTCTGCCAAGACTTGCGCCTTGATCGCTGTTCGGGGGATGTATGATATCTCAAATTCGCTTAGTTCAATAGCCCACTTTGCTAACCTCCCTGAATGATCTGGCTTTTCAAGAATATTTTTCAAAGGATGATCTGTAATAACTTGGACGGAATGAGCCTGAAAATAAGGGCGAAGCCTTCGCGCAGACATAACCAAGGCCAAGGCCAGTTTCTCCAGGATCGAATATCTGGTTTCTGCATCTTTTAGAATATGGCTGACATAGTATATTGGAAACTGCCTCTTCTTCTCCTCCCGAACGAGGACAGAACTCACCGCATCCGGGCCGAGTCCCAGATATAAGAATAGCACTTCTCCCTCACGGGGACTTTGGAGTAGTGGAGTCGAGGTTAACTGTTCTTTCAGCTGCTCAAAAGCCTTGTTACACTCCTCGCTCCATTCAAACTTTGATCCTCCTCGCAATATTTTAAAGAACGGTTGCCCTATCTCCGGATTTGGAGATAAACCTGCTCAATCCTGCCAATCTTCCCCCAAGTTGCTGAACTTCTTTAGTATTTCGAGGAGGAATCATATCAAGGATGGCCTTCACCTTGTCTGGATTCGGTGCAAGGCCGTTAGGAGTCAAGAGATGCCCGTGGAAACTTCCCCTTGTTTGCCCCAAACACCCATTTCAACGGGTTTAACTTTAACTTGAACCTCCGTAGAGTAGCGAACGTCTCTACGAGGTCTTCCAGGTGTAATGAGAATGTTTTACTTTTTAGAAGAAGGTCATCAACGTAAACTTCAAGATTCCTGCCTTTTTGATGCTTAAAGACGGAATCCATCATTCTTTGGTATGTTGCGCCCGCATTTTTAAGACCGAAGGGCATTACGAGATAGCAGTAACACCCATCGTTCGTGATAAATGAAGTATGCGGGATGTCAGGTTTGTGCATTTTAATTTGATGATACCCTGAGAAAGCATCGAGAAAACTCATAAAGCCATACCCAACCGCGGAATCAACTAAAACATCTATCCGAGGCAAAGGGTAACAATCTTTAGGGCACGCTTTATTAAGTTTGGTGAAGTCCACGCACATGCGCCACTTCCCACCGGGTTTCTTAACCATTACAACATTCGACATCCACGTGGGATATTGAATTTCAGAAATAAAACCCGCTTTCAGGAGCTTGGAAACCTCTTCTCTGATGGGCAACGCCAGCTTGGTTGCCACTTCTCTCTTCTTTTGTTGGACGGGCTTGAACTCAGGAGATACGTTTAGATGATGACAAGCCACGTCTGGATCCACTCCTGGCATATCCTCCGCTGACCAAGCGAAGATATCCAAATTTTCCAACAGGCAGGAGATTAGCTCCACTTTCTCCTCCTTGGGTATCTCAGCGTTGATGACTAGCTTCTTTTCTGCCCCTTCAGCAATAGGAACTTCTTGGGTCTCTTGGGCAGGTTCCAAGTGAGCCCCTTCTCGATCTTTTCCTTCCTCGGCAGCCCCTGAAGACTCAGCAATCTCCAAAACCTCAGCCACGACCTCGGGAAGTGGAACGTCAGTGATCATGTTGACAGTTCGGACGTAGCACTCCCGAGCCACCTTCGGGTTGCTTCTGACCCGATACTGCTTTCCTTCGGCAGTGAACTTGAGGGCAAGGTGAAAGGTAGACACTACTGCCCTATATGCATTGAGAATCGGCCTCCCGAAGATGGCACAGTAGTTGCTCGGGGCATCCACTACCACGAAATTGACTAACTTTATTACTCCTCCAAGAGAGACCAGGAGCTTTACTGAACCATCTACTTCCTTCTTTTCCCCAAGAAATCCGTAGAGGGGCCCGTCGGTGGAAAGCAAAGGCTTTCTGGTCTTCAGGGCTTCGAAAGTCGGGCGGAAAAGGAGATTGACGGAGCTGCCGGTATCAATCAGAATCTTGTGGACTGTATAGTTTTCGATGACGGCCTTGATGACCACCGCATCGTCAAAAGGATTGGCATTGGGGGGAAGGTCATCCTGACCAAACGTGACAATAGTGCTTTCGGGAGGAGAACTTGTGGTGGCTGCTACTTCCTTCTTTAAAATCTCGCGATGCTGGATTTGCGAGACGATTTCGCTCCAGCTCCTCCATGAATACAATAGATGTCCCCTAAGGGGCCCACATCATTGACTTCGACGCATTCGGTTGAAGGATGGATGTCACCATAGCAGCCGGCGTCCTCGACGTCGGCGCATTCCCAGGTTACTTCTACTGTTTCTTTCTCCTTTCTCTTCTCGGCAATTGGCTCAGCAGTTGTATCTTTCCGAACTAGACCCCGGAGCTTTCCTTCTCCAAGGAGTCTCTCTATAAGCAAATGAAGGGCCCGACAGTCTTCGGTTAGATGCCCCCGTTCTTTATGATATTCACAATAAAGGTTCGGATTTCAACTGCGGATATCTGACTTTAGAGGAGCAGGGCTTTTGAAATCTGGCCTCTTTTGCAGAATCTTGACCACTTCATCCATGATGACGTTTAAGGGAGTGAATGACTCTTGCAAATCATCGTATTGAGTGGATGGAAGGACTGGAGGTGGCTGCGCGGTATATTGCTGTAAATATACCGGCATGATTTGCGGAAGAGGAGCGGATGGAGCGGGAGCGATGGCCAATGGTGGTTTCTGATCTTGAAATCGCTGATGACCCATGAATGGTTGCTTATTTTTATAGTTTCTCCCCCTTTGGGAACGGGGTTCAAAGTGGGACTGATTTGTTGGCGGATGATGGAAGGACGGATTTTACTGCTCCTTGTCGCTTACCAGCTTTGCGACGTAGCCTGGATTGCTCTTCTCTCCTCTGATAAACATATTTGCCAAACTTATCATTTCCTGATAAGTCCTAGGCTCCCTTATATTTGCTTCGAATTTTAGGGGGCCCTCTCTTAAGCCATGGATGAGGGCAACCCTATATAACTCCGGATCCACATTTTGAACTTCCATTATCTCCTTTTGGAAGCGGTCTACGAAACGAGCCCACGTCTCGTCTTCCCGCTGTTTTATATCAAAAAGAGCCGCCGGGCCACTTTTTCTCTTCCTTGAGGTAGAGAATCTCAACATAAATTCCCTTCGTAGCTCAGGGAAACGACGGATTGACCTGGGGTGCAACCCGTAAAACCACTCCCTTGCTTGTCCTTCAAAGGAGGTTACAAGAAGCTTGCATTTAGTTGCATCAGTCAAGGTTCTGAGAGCAATGGCTGACTCGAAGGCTTGCAAGTGAACCGTGGGATCAGTCTCCCCATTGAAAGCTGGCAGGCGAGGTTCTCTGAAATTATTAGGGGCTGGTTCCGCTCGGACTTCGTCCACAAAGGGAGAAGTTTCCTCCATATCTTCATATGAAGGAGCAGGATAATAAGTCGCCGGAACTGCGGCTAGTCGCGTGCAAGCCGCTTGGTAAGAGGATCGGGCAGCAGCTTCTGGCGGGTAGGAATGACGGGCTGCGCCTTCTTGCGGGTAGGAAACGTGGGCAGTATGAGAAGCCGCCCCCTAGAAGTCGAGGACCCGAGCCGGCATGCTGTGCGCGGCTTCCTGATAGAAGTTTTGCCTAGCTGCAAAGCCTTCTTGCTGGGGCTGGAAGTTAGCGGCTTGCGGTAGCGGGTAAGGAGGAGGTGGAGGAGGAACCGGGGTTACCGCCTGATTAGCCTTGGCTTGCTGTGGAACTAGTCGCTCGGTTAGCACTGCTAGAGTTTGAGTGATCGCTTCAAGTCGCTGATCAGTGGCCCTCTGAGCCCGCTCGGCTTCCCTCCTTGATTGCTCCAGGGCTTCCCACAAAGAGTCCTCGCTGCGATCAGAGCGGTCTCCAAGGGGGAATTGACGGTCTGACATTGTAGTGAGGATTTCACCGACAATCCGCAATCTGAAGGTCGCGTGTTTCTGTTGAATCCGAAAGCGCACCTCCGGAGGAAACCGGAGGCTGCGGGTTGCCGGTTACTTTTGAGGAGGGGAAAATGAGACCGCTAGCAACGGTCGAGGCCGGTCTTCGCCCGTCACGGCGAATGCCATTCCTGTGACGGGCTTTCCTTTGATTAAAATGAGGTGGTTACAGCGGTTACAAGTGCAGGAAAAGAGAAGCCGGCCGGTCAGACAGTTCGCAAGACTGGAAACTCGAGACCGCAGCTCAGACAAGCGAGCTCCTGGATTCGAGTGTGCCCCCTTTGGGAACAGTGCCGCCCCCTATTTATAGGCTTGGGGGCCTGCCCGAATGGGCAGGGATAAAATAACCGCCTACCCGCGTACAGGAGAAACGGGCAGGCGGTGACGGGATACAAAAAGGAGAAAGGAAAGAAGTCGCGCGGCTTGGCGGCTTGCGCTTCCGGTTTGTCTCGTAGAGGGGGCTGGAGATGCTGCAACCAAGGTAATGATGCCACCCGAGCGGTCTCCGTCTTGAAACCGTGGCATGTCTTCTTGGACTTGATTCTCACTGATCTTCATGGCACAATCCGGGCGGTCTCTGTCTTGAGACCGCGGCTTGCCCTTGAGAATGTGGCTTGTCGCCTGGTCTTGAGTCTTGTTTTAGCCTTCAAGATACAACCCGCACGGTCTCCAGCTTGAGACTGCGAATTGCCTTCTAGACTTAGACCCTGATGGCTTTCCTGGTACAACCTGAGCGACCTCCGACTTGAGGCCGCGACTTGCTCTGTTGGACTTTGAGCCTGGATAGTCTTCAATACTTGGAGGCGATCTGAATTGTATCAGACCGCCTGACCTGTGCTAGTTGGTGTTGATGGGCTTTGTAAAACCTGAGCCGGACGACTTGGATCCGCAAACCGCACGGTCTGCGAGTAATCCTATTGAGAGCGGTCTTCTGGGTAAACAAACATCTTTATCCTTCTCATGCTCTTCAGTAGCAACATGACCTTCATGACCTTCAGTATCATGGTCTTCTCCTTGATCATCCTTGTGTGGACTGCTGGCAAAAACTTGATTGTCCTAAGTTGGGACAATTTCTTTTGCCTCTGACCCAGAATCAGAGGAGATCATTCTGGATTTCCTCAGCCCCTTTATTACCTTCTTCTTTTCCTTCAACTCAGAGAGCTGGCTCATTCAGAGCACCCTTGAGAACCCGTCCAAAGTTTTGATGTCCATTCTTTCCAAGTAATGGAGGTTGGAACCTTTGGACTTGTCAAACTCTTCTGGGTATATATATAATGAGAGAATTCTGCCTAGGGGGCCTCCAGACATTCTCTGATCCTTTGGAATATGATAGCAGCCCAAGAGGTCTTTTTGTTCAAGACCACTCTTGACATCAGTTCAAACATGTTCTTGGAGATTGTGTCATGAGATCCAGGCTTGCACAACAGTGTCGTGCCAACTATATCAGAGAGAAGCTTGCCTCTTTGATTGAAGAACTTCCTCCTCAGTGAGCCAGTCTTGCCTTCACTGTATTCACACCACTTTAGGGCCTTGTCTTTATCTTTCTCAAATACTTCTTCTTCGTCATCTTGACTGCAAGAGGGCAGTTGAAAGGCCTTCTCCATCTTCCTTGGAGATATCTTTATCTTTACATTTCCTATCTTGGACTTTAAGGATAAGTGGGCAGATGAGAGCCTAGCATTGTTGAATAATTCCAGAACTTCTGTTATGAGAATTGCAGTTAGCTCTGAGAGAATATATTCCAATCCTTGATCAGTTAGAAGTATAATCACCTCTTTAATCTCTGCTGGGGCATGTTGGAATCTATTCCTAACAATTTCGTATCCTTCTTGAAGATCCTTGGACACTTTTGGCGCCATTTCTTGTTAAGAATGAGTCGCTGAGATGGGAGGGAAAAGGGGTCGTCTCGTCGGCTAGGGTGTAAAGGATTGAAATTTAATTAATCAACATGTTCCTATTTAGAGAGGCTTGTCTTAGGTTTAGATTTGCCCTAATGATAGATGTTGATTAGGCTAATCAATTTAATTGATTTTATATTGCTGACATGTCAATTAGGGTAAATTTTAATTGAACCAGCCCGTCTCAGTGAAACCGCGGAAACGGAGGAACAATCTGCTAGGACATGGTATTGTCAACCACTAAGATAGTTTTAGCGGTCTCAGCGGAACAGCTGAGACCTTCTCAGCTGTCTGAGCGGTTTAGCTGAAACTTTCTCAGCTATTTCAGCTAACCTCACTGCCAATAAGTGAACCATATAAATCGGAATATTTGTAGTCCTAATCATGCTACTAAGTATTTTAGATAGCAACCTATCCTAGCACAACATGTGATACATGTTTACATGTTTGAGCAAAGCTAAGGAATAAAGTAATAGGAAAAATAGATATTATTACATGATAAAATCTATTCTAGATTTAACATACCAAGCTCAATTTTAAAAGCATTAAATTTTGCCACATCCAATGGCTTTGTAAAGATATCAACTACTTGTTTGTCAATGTGGACAAATTCAAGGCATATATCTTCACTTTCAACATGCATGATACCTTGTCTCCATGTGCTTAGTCCTGCTATATGAGACAAGATTCTTAGCTATAGAGATAGCACTGGATGAGTCACTATACAAAGGAGAATTACTTACCTTGAGGTTGTAATCCTCTAGCTGATGTTGTATCCACAATAGTTGTGCACAACATCTTTCAATAATATATTCAGATTCAGCAGTGGATATGGCCACACTGGTCTGCTTCTTGCTGCTCCATGAGATCAGCCTCCTTCCTAGGAATTGTCAAGTTCCACTTGTGCTTTTCCTAACTTCTTTGCAACCAGCAAAATCTGCATCTGAAAAGCCAGTCAGTTCAAAATCATTGTTCTTAGGGTACCGAAGGCCAATATGTTGGCTTCCTTTAAGGTATCTCAAAATCCTCTTTGCAGTTGAGTAGTGAGATTCCTTAGGGCATGCTTGGTACCTAGCACAAACACATGTAACATACATAATGTCTGGTCTACTAGCAGCTAGATACAACAGGGACCCAATAATGCACCTGTATATGGATTCATCAAAGGGATTATCCCTTTCATCCTTGTCCAGGGAAATATTGGACCCCATGGGAGTTTTCATGGTGGAGGCTGATTCCATCCCAAACTTCTTGATAAGCTCCCTAGTGTACTTGATCTAAGATATGAATATTCCCTCAACAAACTGTTTCACTTGGAGGCCTAAAAAGTACTTGAGCTCTCCCATACTGCTCATCTCAAACTCCCCCTACATATGGTTGGGAAACCTCTTGTAAAGGTTGTCATCTGTAGACCCAAAAATTATGTCATCAACATAAATTTGGACAAGGAGACTTTTGCCCTTGGTTTCCCTAAGAAACAATGTACTATCTATCTTTCCCATCAAGAACTTGTTCTTGATGAGAAAGCTAGACAAGGCCTCATACCAAGCCCTAGGGGCTTGCTTTAGACAATATAGTACTTTCCTAAGCAAATAAACATGATAGGAAAGGGTTGGATGAACAAACCCTGAAGGCTGCCCACATATACCTCTTCCTTTAGATTTCCATTTAGAAATGCTGACTTGACATCCATCTGGTATACTTTGAACCCCTTGTGGGCAGCATAGGTAAGGAATAAGCTTATTGCTTCTAACCTTGCAACTGGGGCAAAAGTTTGATCAAAGTCGATACCTTCTTCTTGCATGTACCCCTTGGCCACCAGTCTAGCCTTGTTCTTGATGATGGAGACATTATCATCAAGCTTGTTCCTGTAGATCCATTTGGTGCCAATGATGTTATGTCCCTGAGGTTTTGGCACCAACTTCGATACCTTGCACCTCTTGAATTGAAGAAGCTCTTCCTGCATGGCTTGAATCCAGAATGTATCCAGATTTGCTTCTTCAAAATTCTTAGGTTCCATTTGTGACAGAAAGATTAAGAATAGGGCTTCATTATGAGCCCTACTTCTGGTGATCACTCCTTGGTTCTCATCTCCTATTATCTAATTCCTTGGATGATCCCTTAGATGCTTGTTTGTTGCAGGCAATCTGTTCATAATCTGCAGCTCTTCTTCTTGAGCAACAGGCTCTTCAACAACTTGCTGATCTTCATCTTCAGGGATAGCAACATCTGAATAGAGCTTGCTTGTGATGGGTATGTCTTGGATAGACATATCTTGCATCCTCTGTTCATTACCTATCAAAATAAGAGAACTAGACCAGCCCTTATAAAGCAAGCTAGTCTCATCAAATACTACACGCATAGACTCTTCCACAACATGAGTTTTCTTGTTGAACACTCTATAAGACCTGCTGTGTTAGCTATATCCAACAAGAATCCCTACATTGCATTTTTCAGCAAACTTTGTTAATTGAGATTTTTCATTATTTAAAATGTAGCATTTGTAACAAAAGATTCTAAAGTATGAAATAGTTGGCTGTTTGCCTTTTAGAATCTCATATTGGGTTATACCTAGGACCTTATTGATAGAGGCTCTATTGAGAACATAACAGGCTGTATTGACTGCCTCAGTCCAGAAATGTTCTAGGAGTGAGGAGTCACTAAGCAATGTTCTCCCAGCTTCTATCAATGTAATATTCCTCCTCTCAGCCACACTATTTTGCTGTGGAGTCCTTGGGGAGGAGAATTCTTGGGTGATACCAAATTCTTGACAAAACCTTGTCATTGCCCCAGATTGAAACTCTGTACCATGGTCAGTCCTAGTCTTGACCACAGTACATTGTAGTTCATTCTGGATTGCCTTGACATGGTTTATGAAGATATCTAAAGTATCAGATTTCTTCTTAAGGAAGAATACCCATGTATATTTTGAGTGATCATCAACAATCACCAAAGTATACAACTTTCCACCTAGGCTCTGAATTAGCAAAGGACTAAACAAGTCCATGTGCAATAGATAAAGACATCTTTCAGTGTCTTTGGAGCCAATGCTTTTAAAGGTGGCCCTAGTTTGCTTGCCCATTTGGCAATCATGATAGGGACCACTTTTAATACATTTCAAATTAGGACTATTTCTAACAAGGTTTTAGAAAATAGCATATGCATTGTCTTGTAGTTAATGTGGACATGTCTCTTGTGCCATTGAACACAAAGAGACTCACTTTCATTCGCCACAACACATACAGGAGATAGAGAAGTATTGCATATAAAATCTAAACAATAAACATTCCCACTCCTAGTGCCCGAGAGAATGATCTCTAAGTTATTTGACTTTTTGATCAAGCACTTATCATTGTGGAATTCAAAGACATAGTCTAAGTCACATAGTTGACTTATTCTTATATGGTTGTGTTGCAATCCTTCAACATAAGCCACCTTTGCGATTGAGACTATGCCACTGGATATCATACCATAGCCTCTGTAGATGCCTTTTTCAGATCCACCAAAGATGACCTTTGGTTCATTCTTCATAGTTGTGTATTCCTGTAGAAGACTTTTGGTACCTGTCATGTGCCTTGAGCACTCACTGTCCAATTACCATATTTGCCCTAGGATGGTACTTGAACTATCCTGCAAAAAGCAATTCATTTACCCTTAGGAGCCCAATTGATTTTGGGTCCTAGGCCTTTGTTAGCATGAAAGGCTTACTCACACCTACTGCAACCTTTGCAGGAAAGCTCTCCTTTGCATTAGGCACATTGGGATTGTGCCAACAATCTATCGCAAAGTGTCCCACCTTACCACAACACCAACATTCATGAATGTTGTATCTTCTCTTTTGAACATTCTTTGAGGAGGAGGATGCATCAATTTGCTTATGTTCAGGGGGGAAGACATCAACATTCTTCCTATTCCTTTCAACAATAATCTGGCTGAATGACAGTCTGTGGTCAGTCTTGGCAGTCTTTGTCTGAATGAGATCAACTTGTCTTGGCTTGGCAGCTAGGCAAGATTTGATGACATCAGACACTGAGCTGTTAGGCATGACTACAGGATTGTCAGCAGCCAAGTGCTTTGCTGGGAGGGATTTGGAAGAGCTTGCTTCCTTATTCTTGAATAAAGGGGTTGAAGTACCAAAGACAAATAGTCCAAAATGGGCCATTTGAATTTCTTCATGGGGAAATTTCAAAGCACACATCCCCATGCCCTTTCTTCTACTATAGTAAGGAGTATTTTCGTTCCTATAGGAACCTCCATTCTTCGAGTGACCATACATGATGTCATTGTAACACCCTGCCAGTACGAAGAGTATAACAGCAGGTCCGGCCGGGACCCCACGCCATACAAACCACACTAGCTAGGAGTTAAAAGGTGATAACCAGAAAAGTAACAACTAAACGAGAGTACAAAACGTAAGCGGAAGCATTAAATAAACCATTCAAATAGAACTGTCCACTATCATAGGAATGTATCCAGAATAAGAGTTACGGCCTTAAGGCCTTACATTCATCCAATGCACAAAACTCCATAAGCATACATCGGCACGCAGGCCGGCCATACATGAAAAAGCTAAAAAGGGAGGCTGGCCTTCAAGGGCCAACTCAGCAAAAGGGGCCACCGACCGCTATTTCCCGTTAGGCTCACCTGCACCTGCATAAGACATTCCACCAAGCGATGGCAAACAAAGTAACGGTCAGCACAGCTGACCAAATTATAACGACCCCACCCCTTTCCCGGGGTGGCGGAGATTCTACCCTGCAAGCAAGCCATACTAGCACAAGTACTAATATAAAGAAAGTGCAACTACACAAGGTGAGGTTTTAAGCACAATCAATCTTCTAGGTTGAGCATCAAAAGAAAGGAACCTAGGTATGCACATGATGTTGGTTGGGTGCACCCGAAGGTTCCCACAACCGCCTAAACAACCGCATGAGGCTAACAACATCAATTCATCACGAACGTGGGTACACACAACCGCACGCTCCATGCTCACAAGGCATGCACCAAAGGTACTTCTTCCCGAGCACCAAAACCATCATGAGTCCGGAAACTCTAGACAGAAAAGAGCTTTTGGTCGGTCTAGGCAAGACGCCCTTCCCAACCTCTCCCAAGGTCGTTCGGGTTTACAAGAGATAAATCCCCCTACCGCCGCGCCTGGAAACGGGTTCAGTTCAGCCAATTCCCGTGCTCTTGTCATCGATTGAACACACGATGCGGGTATGACATCACCTCGGCCCGTAAGGGTTTAGCACTCGCTAGTGCTACACAAAACATAAGTTACAACACCCAAGCCTTAAAAGTTTACTTTGTAACGACTCAAGACCCGACTCCGCCTTTCGGCCGGAGGGCATGAGGGATCGTTAGGGCTTTATACGTAACCAAAAAGGGGGTACAAGACCACTCCTCAACAATTCTAGTGGTGAAGGTTTGCATTCAACCACTCGCAAAGCATTGGGCTTCCGTTAGGATCTTCACAAGATGCCTACGCTCAAATCCCGCAATACTATCGCATATATCACAGAGTCATTCTCCGGCACGCATTCTAGGCTTAACCTAAATGCAACGTCGCAAATCAAGCATCACCGATTCGGGCTCACGACCACGAATAGGCTTCACACACAATGCCTAAATCCGCACGACTACCGGATTTTCTACATGCAATATGCCGGGGACGGACACAATCGACCCGGAGTTCCGAAGAAATTGAGGAAATCCTACACTTCACCCATTTGGTGAAAGGGATTCCTCATGCAAGCATAGAGAAATGAAGGAGAGGACAAAAGACAAGTCCAAACAACGGGAGAAGAAATCGTTACCCTAGGAGCATTCTTTTTCTCCATGGATCCGAGATTTCACACGGATGGAAAGGACCGCACCGGGCTGCACTCTCCGGATCTGGAAACGGCTCGCGAAACGGAGCTCCGGAGCTCCGTCAATGGCGGAATCTCCCTTCTTCTTCCTTGGCTCCTCCTTCTTTCTCTAGGGTTTGGAGAGAGAATGGCTTAAAGAATATGAGGTTTAACCCCCTCTCATCAGCCCTAATAGTCTCCCGCAACTAAACCTAGCCGTTGGATCAATTTCCAAAAGATTTGGACGGTCCGATCTTCTTCTCCGCTCAAAATCGCGGAACAGAATAAACAGGGCGCACGATCACAGGCGCACGGTCAGTGGTCGTGCGCGAAGAGGGAAATGGTCGTGCGCACTGTCCGAGACAGAACTCGATTTTCTTCTGAATTAACGCACGATCGCTGGCGCACGATCACTGGTCGTGCGCGAAGAGGACAATGGTCGTGCGCATCAGCCGAGACAGAACTCCGATTCTTTGCGGGTTACGCACGATCATTGGCGCACGATCACTGGTCGTGCGCAAAGAGGACAATGGTCGTGCGCATTGACCTGATCTGGAATCTTGAGCCTATCCCGAGCGCAACACTACCATTCCGCCTACCTCGCTGAACCACGATCTTTGGGGTGTTACAACTCCACCCCCCTTAAAAGAATTTCGTCCCGAAATTTCGAAAACAGTAATAGCAGGAATTTACAGTTCTTAAAGAAAATTTACCTAAGAGAAATAGCTCGGGGTACTCCGCAAGCATCGCTTGCTCTCTCTCCCAAGTTAGCTCCTCTCGGCCGCAAATATCCCACCGGACCTTTACCATCCGAATGGACTTGTTCCGCAACTGCTTTACCTCGGTATCCTCGATGCGTAAAGGTTTGACTTTCGTCGACAACCCACTATCCACCGACACTTTGCCAACCGCAACGATATGAGTAGGCTCTTGCACTGCCTTCCTCAGAACTGAAATGTGAAACACGTCGTGCAGACCGCTCAGCTCTGCAGATAGTACAAGCCGATAAGCCGCATCACCAACACGTTCCACGATCTCAAACGGTCCTAAGTACCTTGGACTGAGCTTTTTCAAGCGTCGGATCCTTGATACCCCTTTGAACGGTTTGATCTTCAAGTAAACCCGGTCACCGACGGCGAACTCTAGGTTCCTAAGCTTGGCGTTGTAATAACTTGCTTGCCTATCCTGGGCAATCAATAGCCTTTCTCGAATAGTTCGGATCGTCGAAGTTGCTTCCTCAACATCCTTTCGCTTTAATAGCTTAGTATCGCCCGTTTCTGCCCAAGACAACGGCGTACGACACTTCTTACCATAGAGGGCCTCGAAAGGAGCCATCTTTATACTGGCTTGGTAGCTATTATTGTCGGCAAATTCGATCATATAGAGATGATCTTCTCACTTCTTTCCAAAATCTAGAGCGCACATTCGGAGCATATCCTCCATAGTCCTGTTGGTCCTCTCGGTCTGTCCATCCGTTTGCGGGTGGAAGGCCGTGCTGAATTTCAATTTAGTGCCCAACAGTTCATGGATAAGCCTCCAATCTTTCGATGTGAAACGCCCGTCACGATCGCTGATGATGCTACGAGGGACACCGTGCAGCCGCACAATACTATCGACATAGAGCTTCGCTAGCTTCTCTACAGAATCATCCTTCCGGTTCGGAATAAAATGCGATACTTTTGTCAGTCTGTCCACGATCACCCAGATGGCGTCGTTTCCATGCTGCGATCTCGGCAATCCGTGCACGAAATCCATCGAAATATCGTCAAACTTCCATTCCGGAATCGGCAAGGACTTCAAAAATCCACCGGGACGTTGACATTCCACCTTCACCAACGCGCAAGTGTTACACTTGGCCACATAGGGGGCAATGTCCTTGGTATGATGAGCCTCGTACATCAACTCCGCCCGTAGAGTACCAACGTTTGGGACGCACAATCTGCCATTCTTCCACATAAGGCCATCTTCGAAAGAGAAATCAGCGTTTAACCCGTCAACGGTTTCCGCTTTATAGCGTTTCATGCTCTCATCCAGCTCCAATGCCTGTCGAACTCGGTCGGCAAGGTGGTATTGAACCTCCGTCCAGTTCAAGCATGCTGAAGTAGACGCTCTTCGATCAACGCAAATGATCTCCATTTCTTTCCAGCTCACGGATTAGACGCTCATCGTGCATCAAAATCCAATTTTGCTTGAGCGGGAGCCTGACGACTCAACGCGTCTGCAACTACATTTCCCTTTCCAGGAGCATATTTGATGTCGAAGGTGTAGTCCCCAAGGAACTCCAACCACCTCCTCTGTCGCATATTCAACTCCCTTTGATCTAGCAAGTACTTGAGGCTCTTGTGGTCGGTAAAGATGTCGATCTTCACGCCATACATATAATGCCTCCAAAGCTTAAGAGCAAATACCACGGCCGCTAGCTCCAAATCATGGGACCGGGTAATTCCTCTCATGAACCTTCAACTGCCGGGAGCCGTAGGCAATTACCTTACCGAACTGCACTAGGACACAACCCAAACCACTCCCTGAGGCGTCGCTATAAATCTCGCAGCCTTCCGTACCACATGGCGAGCATAGAATGGGCGCCGTGGTCAGACGGCTCTTCAGCTCTTCAAAAGCTCGTGCGCACTCGGGCGACAAAACGAACTTATAAACTTTCCTAGTCAGTTTAGTGAGAGGAAGTGCAATCCTCGAGAAGTTTTCCACAAAGCGCCTATAATAGCCGGCAAGTCCTAAGAAACTTTGGACTTCCGCTACGTTTTTCAACAAAGGCCAGGCTCGGATCGCTTCTATCTTCGACGGATCAACCGCAATTCCATCTCTACTAACGACGTGACCAAGGAATGCTACTGACGGTAGCCAAAACTCGCACTTGGAGAACTTGGCATATAGCTGACTCTTCCTCAAGGTGCTCAGAACTGCGTGCAGATGCCCTACATGCTCCTCTTCCGATTGAGAGTATACCAAAATGTCGTCGATGAGGACGATCACAAATTGATCCAAATACTCACGGAATGCCCTATTCAATAAGTCCATGAATACCGACGGTACATTAGACAGACCGAACGCATCACCGTGAACTCATAGTGCCCAAAGCGGGTACTGAATGCTGTCTTTGGAACATCACATTCCCTATTACTAAGCTGATAGTAGCCGGACCTTAAATCAAGCATAGAGTATACCGTCGACCCAACCTGTTGGTCAATTAAGACGTCGATTCTCGGAATCAGATAACGGTTCCTCTCGGTCAGCTTGGTCCGCTACTACTAGGACAACACAAAACTGGTCTTAGGCCCCGAATCCTTCAACAAGGTGAAGAACATCTTCGCGCCTTTTCACAGCTTCCCCTATTCGCGCTCACTCGAGATCTATTAGGCAGCATTACCTCCAATCTATCCTTGACTAAGGTAAATGACAATTCGATTCATAACACGAAAGTCCTTAGACAAATAGGAGAGAGATGCTCCCACACCAACAGAGCTCTCGTCGAATAGTCGATAATTAGGACAAGGCCTAATTGCACACAAATACAAGACATAAAATTTTGTTGTCAACAGATACAGTGGACATATTTCTAACTTTAACCGCACACGGGGTATAAATCATATTTGGAGATGATCATCCATACCTGTGGCAACATCGCATTGCTGAATGACCTCTTGCTGGCCATAAGAGTAGACTCTCGGCTGGGTTAGAGAATGTTGGGGAATCGAAGACTCCACCGCTTTGCCTTTCTCCATAGGAGCTGAACCCATCGCACGAGCATAGTCCACTTCTCCGCTTTTCGCTTTTGGGGGACCACTTCGACACACCGCGGCTTTGTGTCCCACTTTTCCACAAGTGAAACAAATTAAGGAACACCGTGCAGTCTTAACTTCCACAGAGTTGAACTTTCTCTTGTTTCTTCTGAACTCGGACTTGGACTGAGAGACCGGCGCATGAAACTCTGACTTCTTTACATTGAAGTCTTTCGCGCGCTGCATACTCTTCATATCCGTTTCCAGAGATTTAGCTGTTTTCACTAAGGACGTTGAAGCCGAGTAACTTTGGACCCACAAGCATTAGTCTTAGGTCATCTCGCAGACCATTGTAGAACTTGTTGACCTTGGTTTCCTCATCTTCCCACATAGACCTCTCATAACGATTCCGACTGATGAACTCAATCAGGTACTCAACCACTGAGTGTTCTCCCTACTCTAGGTGTGAACACTGATCTTGTAGTTCAGGAATCTCAGTTAGGGGTAGAAACTTTAGAAGGAATGACTCATGGAAGCTTTCCCAAGAGATTTCGGAAAGTTGTCTCCCACCAAACTTGTGCAACAACTCTCCTTCCCACCAAAGTCTTGCTTCTCTTATAAGTAGGAAGGTGGTTAAGGTTACCAACATATCTTTGCTTATAAGCATTGACATTAAAGTCCTCTTTATTTCTGACAACCACTCAGCAGCTCTCCCAGGGGGTTCCGTCCCCTCGAAGGATGGAGGGTTGAGGCTCAGAAAGTACTTTAATTGCTGGTCACGCGCTCGCCCCCACTACTACCTACGCAACTCGACGTTCCACCCTCAGTTCTACCACAGGTTCCACTACAGCAACATTTACAGGGGCCACATCCAGAGTCGGAGTAGTAGGCTGTGCAAGCTGCCCAGACTGAGTGTTGATCATCGCGAAGACCGCTTCAGCGACTAACTTGATCATCTCAGCCGAAGGAGTGGTCGCTGTCACCTCAGACGACCCACTACTTTCAGCAGTGTTACGGGGTTGAGACGGCCCCCGCACCACTCCTAGTCACCTATAATCGTGTAAGAGACAATTTAGTGACTGAAAGCATAGCAAAACAACAATCATGGAATGCTCAGGTTCTGCAAACAAGTATGTTTTTCCATTCCTAAGTGGACATTCTTATTAGTTTTTGTCGTTTTAGGTGAATGCACATCCCGTGCACACCACCCCTTAAAAGGAATTCATCCCGAATTCGCTAAACTACGGATCGACGCCCTTAAGTCCGATACCAAATTGTAACACCCCTGCCAGTATGAAGAGTATAACAGCAGGTCCGGCCGGGACCCCACGCCATACAAACCACACTAGCTAGGAGTTAAAAGGTGATAACCAGAAAAGTAACAACTAAACGAGAGTACAAAACGTAAGCGGAAGCATTAAATAAACCATTCAAATAGAACTGTCCACTATCATAGGAATGTATCCAGAATAAGAGTTACGGCCTTAAGGCCTTCATTCATCCAATGCACAAAACTCCATAAGCATACATCGGCACGCAGGCCGGCCATACATGAAAAAGCTAAAAAGGGAGGCTGGCCTTCAAGGGCCAACTCAGCAAAAGGGGCCACCGACCGCTATTTCCCGCTAGGCTCACCTGCACCTGCATAAGACATTCCACCAAGCGGTGGCAAACAAAGTAACGGTCAGCACAGCTGACCAAATTATAACGACCCCACCCCTTTCCCGGGGTGGCGGAGATTCTACCCTGCAAGCAAGCCATACTAGCACAAGTACTAATATAAAGAAAGTGCAACTACACAAGGTGAGGTTTCAAGCACAATCAATCTTCTAGGTTGAGCATCAAAAGAAAGGAACCTAGGTATGCACATGATGTTGGTTGGGTTCACCCGAAGGTTCCCACAACCGCCTAAACAACCGCATGAGGCTAACAACATCAATTCATCATGAACGTGGGGACACACAACCGCACGCTCCATGCTCACAAGGCAATGCACCAAAGGTACTTCTTCCAAAGCACCAAAACCATCATGAGTCCGGAAACTCTAGACAGAAAAGAGCTTTTGGTCGGTCTAGGCAAGACGCCCTTCCCAACCTCTCCCAAGGTCGTTCGGGTTTACAAGAGATAACTCCCCCTACCGCCGCGCCTGGAAACGGGTTCAGTTCAGCCAATTCTCGTGCTCTTGTCATCGATTGAACACACGATGCGGGTATGACATCACCTCGGCCCGTAAGGGTTTTAGCACTCGCTAGTGCTACACAAAACATAAGTTACAACACCCAAGCCTTAAAAGTTTACTTTGTAACGACTCAAGACCCGACTCCGCCTTTCGGCCGGAGGGCATGAGGGATCGTTAGGGCTTTATACGTAACCAAAAAGGGGGTACAAGACCACTCCTCAACAATTCTAGTGGTGAGTTTGCATTCAAACCACTCGCAAAGCATGGGGCTTCCGTTAGGATCTTCACAAGATGCCTACGCTCAAATCCCGCCAATACTATCGCATATATTACAGAGTCATTCTCCGGCACGCATTCTAGGCTTAACCTAAATGCAACGTCGCAAATCAAGCATAACCGATTCGGGCTTACGACCACGAATAGGCTTCACACACAATGCCTAAATCCGCACGACTACCGGATTTTCTACATGCAATATGCCGGGGACGGACACAATCGACCCGGAGTTCCGAAGAACTTGAGGAAATCCTACACTTCACCCATTTGGTGAAAGGGATTCCTCATGCAAGCATAGAGAAATGAAGGAGAGGACAAAAGACAAGTCCAAACAACGGGAGAAGAAATCGTTACCCTAGGAGCGTTCTTTTTCGACATGGATCCGAGATTTCACACGGATGGAAAGGACCGCACCGGGCTGCACTCTCCGGATCTGGAAACGGTTCGCGAAACGGAGCTCCGGAGCTCCGTCAATGGCGGAATCTCCCTTCTTCTTCCTTGGCTCCTCCTTCTTTCTCTAGGTTTGGAGAGAGAATGGCTTAAAGAATATGAGGTTTAACCCCCTCTCATCAGCCCTAATAGTCTCCCGCAACTAAACCTAGCCGTTGGATCAATTTCCAAAAGATTTGGACGATCCGATCTTCTTCTCCGCTCAAAATCGCGGAACAGAATAAACAGGGCGCACGATCACAGGCGCAACGGTCAGTGGTCGTGCGCGAAGAGGGGAAATGGTCGTGCCGCACTGTCCGAGACAGAACTCGATTTTCTTCTGAATTAACGCACGATCGC
Source organism: Dactylorhiza incarnata (assembly GCA_033032865.1). Taxonomy (NCBI): domain Eukaryota; kingdom Viridiplantae; phylum Streptophyta; class Magnoliopsida; order Asparagales; family Orchidaceae; genus Dactylorhiza; species Dactylorhiza incarnata. The sequence goes on along the minus strand of JAWHQI010000905.1, from coordinate 16,056 downwards.
TGGCGCACGATCACTGGTCGTGCGTGAAGAGGACAATGGTCGTGCGCATCAGCCGAGACAGAACTCCGATTCTTTGCGGGTTACGCACGATCATTGGCGCACGAATCACTGGTCGTGCGCGAAGAGGACAATGGTCGTGCGCATTGACCTGATCTGGAATCTTGAGCCTATCCCGAGCGCAACACTACCATTCCGCCTACCTCGCTGAACCACGATCTTTGGGTGTTACAGTCATGGTCATACCTGTTGGAGGGAAGCAACACCTTTTGCAAGGTGGTATGAGGCTTAGCCTTAATTATGCCATTTCCTCCATTCCCATCACTTACTGCCACATTATTCAAACCTAATCCTCTCCTATTAGTTTAGGAGGAAAATGTGTCAATGATAGGTATCACCTTTCTCCTTCCTCTTGACTGGACAGTCAGCTATGACATGTCTAGGCTTGCTGCAGCAATAATATATGACATTATTTTAAATATGTTTTAACATGTTTAGGGTCATACATGTCCCCCTTAGGGTGCTTCCTTTCAGATCTGCTGTGATCCTTCCTGGGATGTGAGGAGGAGGAAGGTTTGTTCTTCCACTTCTTCCTCCTCATCAACTTCTTGAAATGCCTTGAGAAGGCAGCAAACTCCTCATCAGATGAGCTGCTTTCTGATGTGTTGGGCTCAAAATTTTTTGAGCTAGCAACCCTTCCTGGGGGAGAAGGTATCCTTGCCATGCTCTTCTTGGAGCTCTCAGCTTTGAGAGCCACAACCCTCTCCCTTGCATGAGGCCTGGAGGATGTGTCCTCCTCCTTCCTTGTAGATAGCTGCATCTCATAGGAGAGCAGCTTGCAAAACAGTGTATGAGGAGGAGTCTCACCCAGCTTTGCCACCTCTCTGATGGCACAAATCTTGGTGTCCCAATCTCTGGTAAGAGATCTCAGGAATTTATCATCAGCTCATAATGAGTGAATACCCTTTCATAGGTCCTCAACTCATTCACTATTCTGAAGAACCTCTCATAGCAGTCAGCTATGCATTACAGGCTTTATTGCCTGAAGGCTTCATACTCCTGATTAAGGAGGGATTTCCCATCATCCCTTACTTCTTCAGTACCTTCCATGTACACAATGAGTGTGTCCCACATATCCTTGGCAAGTCTCACAATGTACTAAGTTTTGGAAGGTAGAATCATCAATTGCATTGACTATTATATTTTGTGCTCTTTAGTCCATTGTGGCCAGTGCAATTTCATCCTTGTCATTTCAGCATATAACATGGCTACCTGTCTTATAGGATCAATAGTGGAGGGCTTTGTGAAGACAAATGGACCCTCTTTGACAGTTATATAAATCATAGTGTCTGAGGCTTCCATGAATAGCCCTTACCCTTTGCTTCCAAATGCCAAAAGTCTCCTTTTTGCATATGGGCAACTTCATTGACCCCATCTCCTTCTGACCTCCAGTGGTAGCCATTGGATTCAAATTTGACTACTCCTATGTAGGATCTGGTCAGATTGTTAAGTCCTTTCTGACCAACCTGCCTCTGATACCACTTGATAGTTTATATAGGGCAGTAGTCTAATTCACCTAGAGGGGGGGGGGTGTGAATAGGTCTCTTTGATTTTTCTCAATTGTTGCTCGCAGTATATAGATATAAATGGAAAGCAGGAGCATAAAACAGAAAGCACACAACTATCTATAGTGGTTGTCCACTCTTCCTCTACACCTTTCTAATAGTGTGTTAGACAAGGAAACCTCCTGTAAACTCAGCTCCAAGAGCTTACAACACATATCCCTCGGGATCTCTTAGGTTTGCTTGAAACCCTACCTCAGGCCAACCAGCCCTACCAACTCAGAGTGTTCTCACTCCTACAGCTCAGAAATCACCTTGATCTCCCACCTAAGGCCTATCATGAAGCCCTACCTCAGATCTACACAGGGATCCTACACTCAAGCTCTAAGCTTTACTTCTCAAGATCAATAACCCTATAAACACTTAGGCTTAACAGCCTTACTACTCAGGCTTACCAGTCCTACAACTCAGGCAAAATGCCCTACAAACTCAGAACAATGTTGTTCCTACAGAGGTTATGAGTTTATCTTAGAACAGATGACATTAATAATGTTTCCTTCAGCTTATTGTCTTCTGTTGTTGATGCACAGGTAGTGCTGGCTTGAAGTAGGGCTGAATAGTAAATCTTCAGACCTTGCTCCTATCTGATCTTCCTCTTCAGCAGATGAGGTAAAGATCACTTGCTCTTTTGGAATCAATCCGGAAGAGATATCTTCTCTCCTTGTATCTGCTAGCTGGTTCAAGAAGAGGGAGGAAAGAACTTGTGGAAGCCGTAAAAGGAACAGTATAAAGCTTTCTCCACTTTTCAGCACTTAGCACTTTTTGCTCTCTTTTTTGAAATGCCCTAAGTTGTTCTTTTATACCTCTTCCATCTTCAACGGCTCATAGGAGGGGCCCTGACCCAGAATGGAGGAGGATATAATACATTATCTTGATTTACAGTTATTTGCGCTAAAAGCAAATCCCGCTAGTGTTGACTTCAGATTTAAATCTGTCTCAGCAGTTGGGCATGAGACAGTCTTCAGTCTCAACGGTTGACCTGACTTCATTTCAGCGGATCCGCTGAGACAGATAGTCTTCTCAGTGGATTCTGTCTAAATGCAGCTCAGCTGAGGCAGGACCCTCTTCTCAACGGCTCCTGGCCTCGTCTCAGCGGTTCAGCTGAGATAATGTGCTCATCTTAGTAGTTTTGACAGTAAACCACTGACTTTATCCCATTGCTTGGAATAACTTAACCTTGCATATACATGATGTAAAATAGAGTTTATCAAATACAATATGTTCTTAACATTGAGTGCGATGCCTCTTCAAATCAAGAGAACATTGAGGGCAATATTCCCAACACTATCCAGCCATGTTGCCTCCTTGGAAATTTCGTGTACCAGTTGCGCTCCACGCTCACCGCACCACAAAATGTTGGAACCGAGATTCGGCCCAACGAGGAGTTCGGACCCCAAGAGGGGGCAACAATCACTTACTAATCCCGCAGAGAAAACCTGGACCGAAGAATTTGAAAAAAATACTGACCCTTGGCTACAGCGTGAAGGTCCCACCACACACCCGGAAGATCTTAGAGCGTTTTCCCCTTCTATGCTAAAGCTGAAGCTGGGCAACTCGGAGAGCCTGAGAAGCTAACCAAAATGTCCTAAGAGGAGGAAGAAGCCAAAGATCTGAATCCTCTCCAAAGGTGCCCTTCAGGTATATATATATATTTTTTATCCTTTCTGGTCTGCTAATATCATAACTCCGCCTTTTTAGTTTTACTAATCGCCACCCCAAAACTGGTTCTGCTAACATCCAAACTCCATTGTTCTGAAAGGCTATTGACATCCCACAAAGAGTATTTGGGTAAATAACCCTCAGACCCTTACTAGGCGAATGTCCCGTGAAGGCGCCACTCGCCATTCTTCATGCGAGCGGGGCTTGCGCGGTCTCCCTGTGCTTGCGGCCCATGAGGGCACCACTCACGAACCCCCTGACACTATAAATACCAGCCTGGGTCGCCTATGCGGGGCGGCGATCCCTCACTATCCTCGCCATTGCTAATGCGAGGCGGCGATCCCTCACTCGCCTTATCTTGCCTCTGACCAATTCTCCCATGCTTGATTCTCCATATTGCCCTTCGGCAAACACAAGGTTGTACACAAAAAATATGGGAACTAATTTCAATCATTATGGCCATATTATTTCAATAATTTATTTCCTCAAAATAATTCAAATCATGAATCAAACTATAGATAAATGTCTTCCAATAATTCCAATACTGTAAATATATATTACTAACCTCATGATAAATATATTGCCCAATTTTCAGGTTCATCCTATGTGAATTGACTAAAAAATACACAAAATATAATAAGCCCTATAGTTTATGTCACACTTACTTCAAAAATAATTTAAGGAGTTATACTCATCCTCAGGAAAATATGCCACACCATTTTGAAAATCCTAGATTAAGACCTACAAAGTTCATGTTGACTGCTTGGTCTTGTTTTGCCCTTAAGGCACCTAAAATTTGTTTGAAATTGATTGTGATAGGGTGCCAATAGGGAAAATGAAATGAAATGAAAACTATAGTTCTGGATTAATAATAGCATAAATCTTAACCCAAATCTAACATCATAGAAATCCGCTAGATAGAAAATGACCTTCCCCCATAGTGGATTCGTTGTCATGGTGTTTGAGTCAAGATGAGGTAGGGATTGATCTTGAGCCATTGGGCTAGTTTGGGTTAAGGTATTTCCTAATGAAGGTTTTAGGCATAATTGAACCATGGTTTGCCATTGTCAATTTTGGTTGACCATGGTTGACCAAAGTCAACATTTTGGTTGTTTGGGTAGATTAGGTCCAGAAGAATGTTTGGCTAGCTCTTTTGGTCATGAATGAGGTCAATTGGGCTTGGTAAGGTCAACTTAGGTCTAGGTGCACGTTTTCACAACTTAAGGGTTCCATCTGTCTCCAAGGTGGAGGTGGTGCACAAATTGAGTGCCAATGGGCTTCTAGTGTAACATCTCCCTCACGTTATAGACCCTCTTGTGTGAGGTTTAGGACTTGGGTGTTGGCTAAATGTCATGGGATGAACCTATGCTAGCTTGAACCTAGGCAAATTGCTATAAGCACCCCAAAGATGCATAGGTCAACCTAGGCCAACTCACATTCAATTAAGCTCACCACCTCAACACAAGCTCACCAATATATCCTTAACCATAAGGGAGGCATAAGTGACCCAAAGAACCACAATAGGGTCATCAACTTGGCCAATGACCAAAGTGCCCTTAAGGTCAACAAAGGCCAATCCTTCACCAATAAGTTCCAATTGACCCCCCAAAACATTGAAATTGACCTCACCCATAGTATTAAGGCATCATACGGGAGCCAATTGACCCAAATCCCCATCATGGGGTGTCATCAATGGTTCAATTTGACTAAAGTCAAACTTTTCCCAATTTTGGTCAAAATCCACATCTTTGACTAATTGGCACAAGTTAGGGCATTACCATGACCCAACCAACATTAGGAGATTTCAAAGAACTCAAGACCAACATATGGACTAGTCAACCAATCAGTTGATCAGGTCAACACCCCAAGTCAACCATGGTCAAAGTAAGCCCACAAGAGAGGAATAAAGGTTCAACCCACTTCTTATGGGATAAGGCCTTGAACCAAGGCCCATCCTATAACCCACTAAGAATATTAAATTAATTATTCTGATTATTTAGGATTAATTATAATTAAATGGAAATTAGGAGGGGAATATTCCTATTTTAATGGAGACATAGAGAGAAAATTAAGAAGGGAGGCCATGGGCACTCCCTTTCATCTCCCTTAAGTCAACCATTGACCCTTCCATGATGCTTGGGGACTGATTCCCATTGAATACATCCAACCACCATCAAAGGGGAACTATTAATGGTCATGGCCGAATTGCCCCTTCCTGAAATTCCCCCCTATACAACCCCCCATTTTCATATATGACCAGTTCATCACCTTCAAAATCATCTTGACAGTCTAAATCGACTCTTAGATCACTGCTTTTGGTGGAGGAATCAAGGAATCAGCAAGGAAAAGCTTAGAGCTCATCGGCAATGGTGCAACCACCACAACACTCCACCGCCAAGCGGGTCTATAGATTCCACTTCTCTTCCTCTCCCCTTGTGCTAGTATCCTAGATCGATTAGGAGAGACATCGGTCTCAATTGAGTCTGATCCAAGGTGAGAAATATCAGATTTTCCATGAAAAATGAGGTGTCGGGTTCGCTGGAAATGACCTCTCCAACGGCCATGCCGCCACCCGGCGATAGCCACCACCTCAACGAGGTGGTGGTGGCGGTGGTCGACCTGGGAGGTGGCCGGGTGGCCGGAGATTTGGTCTGGAAAAGCTCCAAGCGGGATGAATCCCTTGGCCTGAGTGAAGAAGACGAAATCATCATCATTGATCTTATATTAGTATAACAGTGATTATTATTTTATATATAATAATATAGTTTATTACTTAGAAAAATAGACTTTTTAAACCTGAAAATTGAAGACCTTAGATGCCATTTCATGAAAAGTGACCATAGACAAAGTTGTAGGTATTTAAGTCTACTTTCTGTAGGAACTTGAATCAGCCCATTTGGAGCACTGTTTCTCTTTGTAAGGATGTTTTTGGTGGACTGTGTCCTTAGGGTAGGACAGTCCAATATACTTGAATAACTTTTGAATGGCTAAGGTTATGAGGGTAAATTTGGTAAATATATGCATGTACCCTATTTGCACACCCTTTCCAAAAATGAGAATTTTTGGACAACCTTTTCCTATAGTTTTTTAGGTAAAATATGCTTTTCCAAATAAATGAACTATTTGAAGTTTAACTAATTCAAATGACCCAATTTTTGGGTGGTACACTTCTTAGGCTATAAAAGTCAGTGGTAAAAGTTTGAGCCCATTTTGACCTCTGAAAGTTGGTGAACCCAACTTGCAAGAGAGGACAATGTTTGTGTTTTGGGTTGCACTTAGCAAGAAGTGGGAAATGGGATTTTCAGCCTATATGGCCTTTGGTGTGCCAAAGAAATTTGGCCGGAGACTTATAATGATGAAATACATCCTACTTAATAATTATTAGGATTTTGGGACAAAAAATCCTTGGGTAGTTCAATTAGTTTAATTATGTTGACTTTTGAAATAAAAAGATAAAAAATGAGCAAATTAGTTCAGAAAATTATGGAGCTATATAATAAGTCTCATAAATCCACTTTACACATCTGGTAATTTATTTGGAATTTTTGGAATTTATTTCATGTGAAGTTTAACAAAAAATTGATAATTGACTCTTAAGAACTTTTGTACAAACCATGATGTTTAGGGTCTGAAAAATGTTGAAATTTTGCCTTGATCATTTTTATAACCTTTTGGAAATCTATGTGAATTTTCTTGGAATTTTTGGTGTGTTTATGGTACTTCCTTTTATTAATGACATTTTAGTTAATTGTTGATTTATGGAAATCATGGGGAATACACTTTTGAAAATTACAAATCTCTGGAATTATGTTTATTTGGCATTTTCATCCTCTGGAAATTTAATGGAATTTATTTATCAAGTATTTCAATTACTTCCTTGGGAAAGTGACCTAGAGGTTCTATTCTTGGAAAAATTAATTGAGCCATTAAATGTCACTGAATAATTATGAAATTTTGTCCAGTCTCATGTTACGTCAATGTGATTTTATGATAAATTAATCTTGTTGGTTGGATAACAGAAAATGACACTTCATGTTCAAAATCACTAGTCACATCTATTTAGGAACGCTATAATAATGGCTAGTTAAATTAGGAAAATTACAAATCTCTGGATTTAAGAATAACATGTCGTGATAGACCCCTAAAAATAATCTTAGGTCTTTTGACAAATTATTTGGAGTATTCCCTTTCGTACACTCAATCTGGTTCACATGGTCTGCATATAGTGATTTGGCAGAGTAAGGATAGAATACCCTCCCCATCACATAGAATATAATAGTAGGTGTAACATCCCATTTCCTACTAGACCCATTTACTTCGATTAGGGTAGGATATGTGGTGAGTGAGGTGGGTTTGAGTTAAGTAGTGACCTTAGGTCACGTTGAGTTGAGAGAACTCACATGTGGTCCACTAGAGGAGGCAAGTCAACCATTGTTAATTTTAGTGTTAAAAGAGGAAAATTTGGGTGCTGAGTCAAAATTGGCATCCAGTCCCGTCGATTTTAAGTTATGCTGATCCCGTCCCATCGATTTTGAGTTATGTTGAGCCCATCCCATCGAGAGTTATGCTGAGCCCGTCCCATCGATTTTGAGTTATGCTGAGCCCGTCCATTGATTTTGAGTTATGCTGAGCTCGTCCCGTCGATTTTGAGTTATGCTGAGCCCGTACCGTCAATTTTGAGTTATGCTGAGCCCGTCCCATCGATTTTGAGTTATGCTGAGACTGTCCCATCGATCTGGGTAGCAGCTGGGAAAAATGTTTTCCCGAGTATTCAAGCCCTAGTTGACCGGCTTCCAGTCGATCGATGGACCATCCCGTCGATCGACGGGACCATCCAGTCGATTGCTGGCAGCAGCAGGGAAAAGTTGCTTCACGAGGTGATATAAATTAAATATTATATCTTTGCTTATTTCAAGGTTGGTTGGTGGCTTTGGCCAATTAGAAAATGACACCTGGATTTTTTTGTCCAACCCAAGCAAGAGAAAAAGTCTTTGCCATTAATTTTTCCCATTAATTCCAAATCAAATCAGCCATTTTTTTCTCTCTCCTCCCTTAGCCTTGAAACCCCTTTCCCTCGTACGAAGACTTATTATCTCTTCTTTTTCTTCTTCCTCACAACCAAGAAGCTCCATCAAGCTCGCCGAGAAACATGCCGCCCCGACGGATCACCCGTTCTCAAGCCCCCATTCAGGTCTGATTCCCCTCCCCTCCGCTTGTGCTAGCTTCCCCCTTCTTCCATTTTCTAATTGAAGCAGAAATGGTGGTTTACCATTTCGGATTTCTATTGTTCTTAACCAAAATCTCCACCGCTGGCTGGAGGAAGAAGATGAGCAGGAATCGTCTGATTCTGCTTTAAGATTTGTGCAGATCAAATCATTATAATTAATTGCATGTGTATTAATCTGTCATATTAATTTCAGTACCAAGATTAAATGTTTTGAGGCCCTTAGAGGCCATTTCATGAAAAATGACCAGAGATAACTTTGTAGATCTGAGGGTCTACTTTATTGAGAAATTTGAATTAGCTCATTTGGAGCCATGTAAAGCCCTTAGCATCAAATTTAGTGAGACTGGTCATAATAAAAATGAGAAATTAGATTGAGTAAATATTGTAAATGGTAAGTCTGATGGAGCTGAAATTTGGGCCATGCATAGATGTGCCCTATTATTAGCTTGTGTCCAAAAATAAGAATTTTTGGAGGACATTTCCCTATAGTTTTGTTCATTATTGAATTAATTAAATAAATGAAATTTATGGAGTTGTGAAACTCCAAATGACCCCAAATTTGGGTGTCTTGCTTGGTAGACCATTGTTAAACTTTGGTTAAAATTTGGAAGCAATTGGACCTCTGCAAGTGGGGTAATTCCATTTGCATGTCTTGCCTATTGTGTGATATGGTGCGCATATAGCCAAAAAAGGTATTTTGTGTATTTGGCATATATGACTTAGTGTTAGCCTATGAGATTTTGGCCATACCCTCTTTATGACATAATACATTAACTCCGGAGAAAATTAGGATTTTTGGGATCAAAAATCCTAAGTATTTGATAAATTTTAATTATGTCACATTTATAAATTAGTGAAATGTTTAGGGCTAATACCTTGTGGAAAATTTTAAAACTCTGAAAAATCATTTGGAATCTAACTAGGAACCTTTGGAATTTTTGGTAGAAGTTTTGGATGTATTACACAGGGTAAAATTCCACATATTCAGTTTGACACACTTTTTAATTTATGAAATATCTATGGCCAAATATCTCTGGAAAATTATGAAATTATGAATATGATCTTTTTTGTTCATTACAGTACTCTAGTAATTTCTCAGAATTTTTGGAAGACATAAATTAGTACTTGCTGTGTAAAGTTGCATTTTCACCCCTTTAATTTTATATGGAATTTATGATTATAAATTCACTACAAAATGTGGAACTTTTGGAAATCATGTTATTTTGTCACTTATCATCTCTGGACATTTTATTAGCAAGATTGAAATTACTTACATGGTACTTCCTTTGTAATTTGGAACCTGTCAAAGGATTAATGAATTTTAAATAGAGGTCAAACTAATTTGAAATATGTCAAACATCTGGACACTTCTTAAATTATCCAATATGGACATATAGTATGAATTGTAGCATAATTGGACATGATATGTTTAAGATTGCATTATAGGAATCAAATTTAGTTCATTCTCATTTTGGACTGCGAATAATAAAAACTAAAGGTGATGTTTTGATTGGCAAGATCATATAGAAAATCTGTAAAACTTGGATCATCGTAGTGTTATATCATTTATATCAGCCCCTAGAAGTTGTGGAATATTTGGAGAACATTCGTATTAGATTTAGAGGATGAGGGAGCTTATGTGTTGAGCATCGTTCAAAAGAACGTTTGCTTGAGAATACAGTGAGGGGTAAGTCTTAAAGCATTTATGTTATCAAGAGTAATAGGAGAGTGGGTCTTTAGGAATGGGTAGCCACCAATAAAAGTATTTGTCTTGGAAGGGGGGTTTGGGCTTCAATCCATCGTATTCCCTAGTACCGTTGTGAGCCCTTCACCGGGTAGACCTCGGGAAGTCCAGGATTCACCCTAACTTCTAAGTATAACAATAATTAGACAAGAGTAATCTAACTAAATGAATAAGAGATATGGTAAACTTCATCTTGAGTTAAGGGATGGGAAATTGTACATCAGGACGGGTTAGTCCTGCGAGCTGGAGGCTCGGGAAGTTGTATATCAGGATGGGTTGGTCCTGCGAGCTGGAGGCTCGGGTTGTGAAAACTTGCATGTGCATAATTAGTGGCGGGTCTTTGGTACTGGACCGGTCGTCACACCGATGGAAGTACGTTGACTTAGGTGGGTGTGAGGTTTGAGGGGACAATAGGTTGTTTATGCTGCGGTCTGGAGGACAATCCCCGAAAACATACACCCGACCTTAAAGACTGGTGGGTTCTAGCAAAGAGTACGCAAGACTCTAGAGTGCACCTAGGACGTGTACAGAGGCGTACGAAGGGTCTAGGTTTGGTAGTGTGTATACCCGCATAGGAAGTGGAGGCACCCGCTCCACTACTGCCGTAGCCACTGCGGTGGTACTAGAGAGTGAAGCTAGCTCCAAAAATTGGGAACGAAAGGTTTGTGATCACAGAGTGTGTGTGTGAGTTGCACTTGCATGAATCATAGAATAACATGCATATCATATCATACATAAACCTTAGAACATAATTTGCAGACACTTATCATATAAATTAGTATGAGCTCTTTTATATGATAAGTTATTATTCCGAAAACCTTAACTTATAAGTTTATATGGGCATTCATATAAGTTAAGGTACTCATGTGATGGTAGAATACATGTACTTCTTTACTTTACTTACTTCTTTTATTACTGCTTACCTGCTGATACTGTTAGTATAGTACCTTGTTGTGTATTTACTTGATAGCATAGATTTCCTTGTCACCTGTTATTGTTGTTACTATATTTGTTGTCCTCTGCTTCCTTCCATCCTCACAGTACCTAGGAGTCACGGGGGAGGCGGTGACAAAATTGGCTTAGTCTTATGACTAACGGTCGGTTGTGACCGTAGGAGTCCGAGGAGCTGGAGCACCACCACGGACGAGGTGGCAGGACTTGAGGAGCAGATGCCGCGCGCACTACATCTACTATGAGTCAGGTGATTGATGATGAGAGGGTTTAGCTTCCGCATAGAGATGTTGAGAAAGAGTGACTCTGTTGTTATTTTCATTTGGCAATGTATCGGGCATAAGCCCTTACTCTCTTTTGTGCTCATTGCTGGACTACTTATATAGATTTATGAGATTTTGTGATTGTGGACTTGTTCATTTTGTTTATATATACTTTTATTCTCTATTGGCCTGAAGCTTATATGATCATACTAGCCGGCAGGATCGACATCTTGCGGTGGCGGCTAACCCGAGTGTTGGTGTGTAAGACCCCATTTTTTCCTTTGAAAACCCGGGTCTTATGCCCAGAACCGTCGCTTTGCGGTGACACCCTCGCTCGGGAAGGTCGCCACTACAAAATGCCGATCCTGCCGGCCATGTCGATCACAAAAGAAGTAAAGCTTAAGCAAACTTATAGAAGTTCAAGTCCACAACACATATAAAATAAAATCATCAAAAGAGATGTCCACATAAAATATCTGAATAATAGGTACGGTAATAATAAAGGGCTCATGCCCTGTACATCAATTCCTCACTACAATTTCACTCGCGAAAGCATAACATACTAAAGCTAAAAGACACTCACGGATCCTGTCATCGGTGCTGCCGTGCTAGACTGCCCCGCCTCCATCTGCACCGGCCTCTGGTGCTGCAGCGTCTCCTCGGTCCCCTACAATGATAAGGTCCACCGGCCGTCAGTCAAACTTGACTTAGCCAATCCGCCACCCCCCTCCCCCGGTGACTCCTAGGCACTGTGCGGGAAGGATGAAGGGGAGGACATCAAGGGGTATAATCAAAAGCAGGTGACAGTGAATCTAACTACATGAGGGTTTATTGGTAAGCAATATATAGTACAATGAATAAAGCAGTAGGAAGTAAAACAATAGTAAGTAAGCAATAATAATTATTAAAGCAATAGTAAAGAAGGGCACTAAGAAAACAGTAACAAGAATAAGTAACCTTAATTTATAGGAATGCCCACACAAACCTATAGACCAAGGGGTCATTTAGCAGGGCCTATCTTATAAAAAGTCCCATAACCAATTTATACGATAGGGGGTAGGGGTTGAAATGAAATGTTTATGCTATGTCATGCAAGGTATGCAGTTTAATGTTATGTTCATACAAGTGCAACTCACACACTATGACTCTATGCGTACACCCCGATATTCGCCGGATAAAGAAATCAAGCGAGACGGGAGTGGCGAGATCCAAGACCTCGCTGAGATTACCCCCAGCCGACGAGACCTCAGCAGACCACCAAAATGGGCTAGCGCGGTCCTCGCAAGGCCACCCTCCAAAGGGGATGCCGCTGGCGGTATTCGCGAGAGTGCTCGCTTAGCTCCTTTCAGCGGGGTTTCTCTCGCAACGCTACCCCCTAAGAGGGGTCACGGACAGGATCCGCGAGAAGGCAGGCGGAGCTCCGATCGTAATGTTCTCGGCAATCCCTTATCCATGAATCAGTAGGGTCAATTTACCATTTTACCCTCGGTGGTCTGCCCTTAGCCTCCTCAACAGCGGAGCTTGGCTGTTAGCAGACCCACCTGGGGTACAGTTAGCCATTTTAGGGTGCGGATAGCCATTTTGGGGCTTGGCCGGGTTGCAATTGGCGAGCCCAACCAGTTGAGGAAGGAGTTCGCTAGGCGAGCCCGCCTAGAGTGAGAGCGGATAGTCATCCTGGGACTCGCCGAGGTAGTGCAGGCGAGCGAGCCATGTAATGTGTCGATAATACCTCTGGGATTCGCTGACCCAGAGGCTCGCGAGCTCCACTCGCGGGAGGTCGCGAAGCGGGCTGGCTCGCCCCGTAAAAGTCCAGGAAGGGATTTTTTACCAAGAGGCCCCCGGTGGTCTGCGTTGTAGCCTCTCCGAACAGCGGAGTTTGGCTGTTAGCAGACCAATCCGGTGTGCGGATAGTGAGAATGGACAGCGGGATTTGGTTATTGACAGGCCACAAAACTAAAATCTATAAATAGACCTCAAAGGGCACCTTGGAAGAAGACCGGTTCATATTTTTTTGAGCTCTTCTCTTCCTAGGTCGCTTTGTTTGAGTTCTCTAGCTCTCCAAGGTGCCCGAGTCTTAGCTTTGGCTTGGGAGGGGAAGCGCTCAACGATCTTCCGGGTTAGTGGAGGACCTCCTCGCTGAGACTAGGGTCTTCGTTCTTGGCTCGAGTCATCAACCTTACCTCTCCTACTCTCGGAGGGACCGGTAAGGGCTAGCTGCCCCTCATTTCGGTGAGGCCCCGAGCTCCACTCGAGACCGAGAAATCGGTTTCAACATATGCGCACAGACCTTTTGTTCCCCCTTTTTGGAGCTAGCAAAACTCCCAGGATACTTTCGTAGTGGCAAAATGGAAGCGGTGGGTTTGGCCTCGCCCACCTCTAGCTTGGTATCTGCACTACCTAAACTATACCTATCGTACGATTCAACGCTAAGATCACCAACTGAGCTCCTGCGTACTCTTACTGGTTAGTCCACCAGACTTTTCATTGGTAAAGTGTTAACCATACTTACCGAGCCAAAGTATCGACGTCGGTGCGACGGTCGTCAACGCTAGTGACCGACCACCTTATGCACATGAAATTATAATCCTACTATATCCCGAGCCATAATCTACCCGTCTGAGCCAAAATAACCGTGCCTGATGCCCATCCATAACCTTCCGAGCCACCGGCTCGCTGGACCACCCGTCTGTACAAACAGCATTACTGAGTCACAAGCTCACTAGACTAACTTGTCCGCTGCTACAAAACCACCGAGCCTACCGCTCGTAAAAAACAAACCAAACACCTAACCTCCCCTAACCACGAGGTGTGGGTGTGTGGATTATTAAGTTAATCTTGCACCGCCTTTTATTCCTATATTTTAGGGTTAACCATGGACTTCCCGAGGACAACCCTGCAAGGGGCTCGCTACGGTATTAGGATCTATAATGTGATGACACGCCAAAGCTCCCTTTCCAAGGCACTTAATGTTATTAGTGACTACCCACAAGTATACTCTTCTTATCATTACACTTGGATTACCCTACGTATTTTATGACCTTCTAAGGGGAAAGATGATCTTTCGTCGGTCTCGGACACAACCTTACCCCTTAGCTCATCGGGTACACCCAACATATAGATCTCTAATGGTGACCTCATATCCTCTTTAACAGACTAGGTACACCATCTACCTTTCATTCCCACCTAATGATACATGAATTACTCAGGTTTTACAGATTTAGTATACGCAGACCAAATGAGTTATACGAGTTACATAAGGGGAGATCCCAAAAATATTCATCCAACTGACTCAAGATTATTACTGGGTGTCTATCATGATGTTCTAGGTCTAAATCCAGAGGATCACCCTTTTCCTTATTTAATTGACATTTATTATAATTTTCCTCAACATTGACCCAGTATGAAATTGAACATGAAGTATAAAATCCTCTTATGATATGGCCTCCACAAAATTATGGAAAATCTATGAAGTCAAAATAACAGCAACTACATAACATCAAAATTTTTGCAGTAAGAGGTTGACCTCTAATTATGATATTGAACAATTATCCCAAATTAGAATTTAAAGAAGGAACCACAAAAAATATTTGTTTAATAAATATGTGAAAATTACCTGACCTTAATATCAATCAGAAAAGTCTACTGGACAAATTTCAAAAATTATCAAGGCAAATTTAATCACATGAATAATTATTCCAAGTAAACCCTTTCTAGGGAAATTGTGAAGGAAACCACTGTTAATAATTCCAAAAATTATACAAAAAATTTAGAAAGCTTTATATAGTCCTAAAATGTCATACCACCAAGTTTCCTCATAATTTTACCAGAGATTATATGTCCCTTAATTATTTATTACATTCTTAAGACCAAATAGATGGTTTGTGAATGAAGTGCTAAATAAATTAATTCAATAATTACCCAAAAATTACCTGAGATCTATTACTTGGTTATGAGGTTACACCAACTTTCATCACCATCCAAGTTGATTTTAGTATGTAATTTCTCTTTTAAGGAGGTTCCCAAAAATGATTATACCCATTCAAAGGAATAATAGCTCCTAAAATTCTCATAAAATTTCTAGGGAATATTTACACCCCATGAGTTATCTACCAAGTTTCATGACCAGCCCAAGGAGATATGCCCCTATGTCCTTTACAAAGCCTAAAGTGCAACCTTAAGGTTAAACTAGGGTCCTAGGGCATATCCACATCCACCACATCACCCCCAAATTATACTCAAGGGTGTGATTAAGTGGTCCTAAAACTAGTGGCCAAAGTTTCACACACACTTGGATAGGTTTTGACCACCTAATTCCAACATGTGCACTTTTAACCTAGTTTGACCAAATTTGACCAGACTTGGGGTTCAGCAATTACCCAACCAAATCAGTCCATTGGGATGAAAATTTTTAAACAGGGTCATATAAAAACCCTAAAGAGCACCCAACCAAAATTTGGTGGGGATTGGAGGTCAATAAACCCTATAATTAAATATTATATGAATTATTAAATTATTACCAAAACCTTAGAAAAATGTTCTCCTAAAAATTCCAGCTTTGGATATGTTAAGGGTTGGTACAAATGGCATAGGTTT